>PISX010005434.1:0-107773 GCA_004024625.1 Mellivora capensis
GGACCCCTTTCAATATTTCCTGTAGAGCTGGTTTGGTGTTTGCAAATTCTTTCAGGTTTTGTTTGTCCTGGAAGCTTTTTATCTCTCCTTCTATTTTCAATGATAGCCTAGCTGGATATAGTATTCTCGGCTGCATGTTTTTCTCGTTCAGTGCTCTGAATATATCATGCCAGTTCTTTCTGGCCTGCCAGGTCTCTGTGTATAAGTCTGCTCCCAATCTAATATTTTTACCATTGTATGTTACAGACTTCTTTTCCCGGGCTGCTTTCAGGATTTTCTCTTTGTTGCTAAGACTTGTAAATTTTACTATTAGGTGACGAGGTGTGGACCTATTCTTGTTGATTCTGAGGGGGTTCTCTGCATCTCCTGGATTTTGGTGTTTGTTCCCTTTGCCATATTAGGGAAATTCTCTACAATAATTCTCTCCAATATACCTTCTGCTCCCCTCTCCCTTTCTTCTTCTTCTGGAATCCCAATTATTCTAATGTTTTTTCGTCTTATGGTGTCACTTATCTCTCGAATTCTCCCCTTGTCGTCCAGTAGCTGTTTGTCCCTCTTTTGCTCAGCTTCGTTATTCTCTGTCATTTGGTCTTCTATATCACTAATTCTTTCTTCTGCCTCGTTTATCCTAGCAGTAAGAGCCTCCATTTTTTATTGCACTTCACTAATAGCTTTTTTAATTTCAATTTGGTTAGATTTTAGTTCTTTTATTTCTTCAGAAAGGGCTTTTATATGTCCAGAGAGGTTTCTCTAATATCTTCCATGCCTTTTTCGAGCCCAGGTAGAACCTTGAGAATCGTCATTCTGAACTCTAGATCTGTCATATTACCAACGTCTGTATTGATTAGGTCCCTAGCCTTTGGTACTGTCTCTTGTTCTTTTTTTTTGTGGTGAGTTTTTCCACCTTGTCATTTTTTCCAGATAAGAGTATATGAAGGAGCCTATAAAATACTAAAAGGGTGGCAAAGACCCCAGGAAAATGCCCTTTAACCAAATCAGAAGAGACCCCAAAATCGTGGGGGGGGGGGAGAAAGGGGATAAAAAGAAGTTCAGAAAAAAAAAATAAAACAAATAAAGAAAAAATATAAAAAAGAAAAACATATATATATATTAGCCTGGTGACTAGAACAGGGTCACCCACTTAATTGTGGGGTATTTTGGTCTCTTAGAGGAAAGTACCTTCCGAAATTTTAAAGAATGAAAAATGTATGTAAGAGTAAACACAGTGAAGGGATGGAATATGCCTATACATATGAAAACAAATTTTTTTTTTTTCCTAAAAAAAAGGAGTTGATTAAGTTGATTGGGAGAATAAAGAAAAAGAAAGTGGAGAGAATTTGCTCAGGCTGGAGACTAGAAGAAGCCTAGAGTTAGATTTAAGGTGTCTTTTGATCCACTAGAGGAAGTGGTACCCCAAATTTTTTAGAATAAAAAAGCCTTATGTGAATACAAAAAGTAACGTTAAATACTATGAAGGATAAAATATGACTATAATAATGAAGGTTCAAAAAAGATTATTATTTTTTTGGAAAATGTATTGTTAAGATAAACTAGTTAAAAAATGTTAAAAAAAGAAAATGGTAAAAGTTAAAAAAATTTAGCAGAAAAAGAGAAAACGAAAAAAGAATAAAATTAAAGAAAAAATTGAATTAACTGCAAGACTAAAGAATCATGGGGAGAAAGCCATGAATTCCGAGCTTTGCTTTCTCCTCCTCTGGAGTTCAGCTGCTCTCCTTGTTAAGTGAACTTGGTCTTGGCTGGATTTCCTTTGATCTTCTGGGGGAGGGTCCTGTTGTAGTGATTCTCAAGTGTCTTTGCCCGAGGCAGACCTGCACCGCCCTTACCAGGGGCCGGGCTAAGTAATCTGCTCGGTTTCGCTTTCGGGAGCTTTTGTTCCCTGAGCGCTTTCCGTAGAGTTCCGGAGGATGGGAATGAAAATGGCGGCCTCCTAGTCTCCGGCCAGAGGAGCCGAGATTTCGGGGCCCCACTCCTCAGTGCGCCCTCAGAGAAAAACCCCTGCCACTCCCGTCTCCCTCGCCTCTGGCCGAGCTCTGAGCTCACTCAGCCTGCGACTGGTTCAAGGTAGCCCCGAGCTGAGAGCTCACTCCTCGGCTCTGTCTCTGTAGCCGGCTTCCCCGCTCTGATACCTGCTAGCTCTGCGACACTCAGACACCCCCATCCTTCTGTGACCCTGCGGGACCTGGGGCCACGCTGACCCCACGTGGGCTTCACCCCGGTTTAGCCTCTGGAGCGATGTCCCTCCGTGGAGCAGACTTTTAAAAGTCCCGATTTAGTGCTCCGTTGCTCCGCCGCTTGCCGGGAACCGGCCCCTTCCCTGGGGTCTATCCTCCCGTCGCTTTCGATTCACTTCTCCGCTGGTCCTACATTTCAGAAAGTGGCCAATTTTCTGTTTCCAGAATTGCCGTTCTTTCTCTCTTCGATCTCCCGTTGGATTTGTAGGTGTTCGCAATGGTTTGATAAGCTATCTCGCTGATCTCCTGCTACCTGATGTCGTCTCAGCTGCTACTTCTCCGCCATCTTGAGTCCCTCCCCCAAAGTGTTTAATTCTTAAGTGAGGTACAGATGGAGTCACAGTGTTGGCATATTAAACATTGTTTTTTGGGAGTACTTTAGTATTGTAGTATTGTAGTATTTAATATTGTAGTATTGTAACATTTGTTTGATTGGCTTCTGATTTTAGTTTTTCTATTATAAACTAAAATCAGAAGCCAATATTTTGAACTAGTACAGATTAAGAGCTTCTGGAAGTTGATTGTACTTGAATGCACTTCTGAGTAAAAACTTTCCCCTTTCTTCACATCTGCACAGGATTTGAAGTTTACAATTCAGAAACATATAGCTGATTACATACTTCTTGATGCTTACCATATGGAATGTGTTTCCTGTATGTTTGTTGCCTGAAGCATAACAATTTAAAAATACTACCAAAATTTACTAAGATAAGAAATCATAGATTTAATAGGTTTCTCAGCTTTTATAAAAATTAAAAAGAAATCAAGAAGATTAATATAATATTGGAATGAAGCTTATACCTGTTTTTTGGTATTTGGACCTTAAGTTGATTTATGACTGTTGTTGGCAGATTGAATAGTTATTGTGAAAACTCTTAAGACTTTAGTTTTTTCTAGAAAGTTGGCTTAGTACTTTTGTTTACATTTTAAAATTAGTGCTTTCAGTAAGATTTTGGTTTCCATCTCTGCTGAATTCTCCCTAGGAGTGCACAACTTCAAAAATAAAGAGGCACATTCAGCAGAAAAAAGAGGTGGTCTGAGCATTTATGCGTTAAATATGCATGTTAATTAGGAAAAAAATTAGAAAAATATGAAAACAGATGTTACATAAATTATTGCAGTCCCAGGGCAGCAGTAACTTATACACTGACAATAATTTTTATATGTGCATGTGTATATCTATTTCTAGATTTCTCAATATTTATGCAGTTCTGTAGAGAATAACTAGAAAAAGAACTGGTATATCCTTTCAGTGAGGCTATGTAAACATTTTTTCTATCTATGGGTTGCTGAAGAAGTCTGGTTTCATGCAGTCTTACTGTACAGATGAACCCTCTGTGTTACCGGTTTTACATTGTAGTCTTTTTTCTCCTTTTTGGTTTCTCTGATGGTTATGCTGATGAGATCTTTTATTGGATATATTTTATTGGAGCAAGAAAGTAAATTATGATCCAAGCAATGCAGTGTAAGAAATGTAAAATTGACCTGAGTGTGAAGTGTGTGTTTAGAAACAAATTATAACTTCTCAGGACACTAATTATATTGTCAGTTGTTTTCTTGGTTACTCTTCCACATCATGAAGAAATAGCCATCATTCTCTGAATGCTATTGACACTGTAGAATGACTTTATATATTAGCTGTTAAATAAACATACATTTGTCAAACGTGCATATCTTGGAATAGTTGAAAGATATTTGAATGTCTTTCATTCTAATGAGCCATCCATAGAATAAAAATGGTCTGTATTTTTACAAAGGAAAGATGAGAAATAGAGACTTGGTTTATTTTAGTTGTGTGATAATTTTTAGCTCAACCATACAGAAGAAGCATGTGACTATATTACTGTCCAAGGAAGTGTTGACCATATTTAAGTATATTTCACATGTATATTGTATACTTTGAAAATGAGTTGTTGGTAACTTCTCAGGTAAGATTGAAAATTAAAATAAGAAAATGCTATATCAGAATGTAATAAATCATTTTCTTTATAAACAACGAAAACATGAATTGTATTCAATATTAGAGCATAAAAGTTTCTGTTAATCTGTCTAGAGATCATTGCCGCATTCATTCCCATTTTTTAGAAATCATACCTTGTTATTTGGTTTTACTAGCCTATGATGCTAAAATGTGTTTTAAGTAATTTCTTTTGAATCTCACTATGTTTTAGTTATATTTATTATAATGTTTTCCAGTTTGTGCTTTTTATGTTTCACATTATATTACCTAATTACTTTTGTCCTTTTGTACATATGCTGAGCCACCAATAAGTTCAAATAGGTTATAGGGAGTAAACTAATATAGAATGAAATATGGTTGAAAGTGGTGGTAATGTTTAGTAATTTAATAATATATTAAGAGATTTTTTTTAGGGGCGCCTGGGTGGCTCAGTGGGTTACAGCCACTGCCTTCGGCTTGGGTCATGATCCCGGGGCCCTGAGATCGAGCCCCGCGTCGGGCTCTCTGCTTGGCCTGCCTCTTCCTTCCTCTCTCTTTGCCTGCCTCTCTGCCTACTTGTGATCTCTGTCAAATAAATAAAAATAAAATCCTTAAAAAAAGAGATCAGTTTTCATTCTTGCAGATTTCATACAGGTTATATCTATGTCAGATATGATTATTGGAAGAATATTACTAAAGGTGATATTTTTCTTTATGCAGAAAGGCTATGGAAATTAATTTTTAATTCACAAATAATATTTACTTGCTATACGGGTACATCAGTATTCTAATTTTACATTTTATTAATGCTATGGAATCCTTTTCAGTGGAATTGTTTTCCGCATTTGTTTTCAGATGTCAAATTTCCATTTTTTTATTTTATGTAATTTCAATACTTGGTATTATTTTACTGTGTATTTGAAAAGGGGCTAAATCTTTGATAGAATCATCCCTTTATAGTAAAGTGTATATTTCTTTATCCTTGTCTTACTTGTTCTGTCAATGTAAATTTTATGTGAAGGATGATGCCCTCAAGTCATTCCTCATTAAAAATATTTTTAACTTGTTTTAAGTCCTTTATATCAGTTTAGAATAACTCAGATCCTTTCCCAAAGTGGCCTCTTCTACTACTCATTCCTATAATATTTAACATTTTTATCCTTTAAAAAATTGCAAGCATTTTTTTCTGATTATAAAAGTTGTGGTAGAAAGGTTGGTATATATAGAAAAGCAAAAGAATGATAAAATTTATCCCTAATGAAGTGCAGCAAAAGGAATTCTAAAAGGAAAATTCATGATAATGATAAATGTTTACAGTAAGAAAAAAGAAAGAGCTCAAATAAAAAAACCTAGTTGTATACCTAAAGGAACCAAAAAAAGAAGAACCAACTAAGCACAAAATTAGAAGAAAGGAAACAACAAAGAGCAAAAATAAGTGAAATAGTGACTAAAATGACAAGAGAAAAATCAGTGAAACTAAGAGCTATTTTTTATTTCTTTGTAATTTAAAAAATTTATTCAGAGAGAGTACACAAGTGCAAGTGAGTGGGGCGGGGGGCAGAAGGAGAGAAGCCCCAAACAGACTTCTTTTTGAGTGTGGAACCTGAGGCAGGGCTTGATCCCACTACTCCAGAGATCACCTGAGCCAAAACAGAGTTGGATGCCCAACCAGCTGAGCCACCCAGGCGCTTAAAGAACTTTTTTTTTTTTAAATACAAAATAGACAAAACTTTATCTAGATGTACAAAAACAAGAGGACTCAAAAAAATGAAATTACAAACTATGGAGGAGAATTTAGAACTGACATCACAGAAATACAAAGATCATAAGAGACTACCATGAACAATTATACACCAACAAATTAGACAACCTGGAAGAAATTTCTGGAAACATAGAACTTATGAAGAGTGAATCATGTGAAATAGAAAATTTGAACAGACCCGTCACTAGGAGGGAGATTGAATTAGTATTCGGAAACCTCCCAAGAACATCTCGGCTCATTCTACAGTTTGGCTGTTGTGGACATTGCTGCTATGAACATTGGGGTGAATGTGCCCCTTCTTTTCACTACATTTGTATCTTTGGGGTAAATATCTAGTAGTGCAGTAGTGCTGGGTTGTAAGGCAGCTCTATTTTTAACATCTTGAGGAACCTCCATACTGTTTTCCAGAGTAGCTGTTCCTGCTTCCAGGCACGTGTTGTGATGAGCACTGGGTGTTACACACAACTAATGAATCATTGAACACTACATCGAAAACTAATGATGTACTATACAGTGGCTAACTGAACATAAACAAACAAACAAAAAACCAATTTAGTTTTTCTCCCAAGAAAGAAAAGTCCAGGATCGGATGGCTTAACAGGTGAATTTTAACAAACGTTTGAAGTAGAAGTATTGCCAGTCCTTTTCACACTCTTCCAAAAAACAGAAGAGGAGCCGATACAGTTGACCCTTAAACAACGTGGGTTTGAACTGGTGTGAATCCACTTATATATGTTAGAGTTATTGTTGCCGTGAGGAATTATGGTGAATGAGGTAATGTTCCTTATATATAAAGAACCAATCTCCCCATTTTTATTTGGCCTAGTACTGGAAATTATGGTGAGAGCAATCAGGCAAGAAAAGAAATAAAAGACTTTCACATTGGAAAGGAAGATGTAAAACTGTATTTGCAGAGGTATCATATATAAAAACCTTAAAGACCTCAGAAAAAATTGTTAGAACTAATAAATGAACTCAGTAAAATTGCAGGATACAAAGTCAATATACAGGAATGTGTTGTATTTCTGTAAACTAACAATGAACTTTCTGCAAGTGAAATTAAGAGAACAGCCCCATTACAATTGTATCAAAAAAATAAAATGTCTAGGACTAAATCAGTACACTGAAAATTATGACACTGATGAAAGAAATTGAAGAAGGTAGGAATAAATGGATAGATACTCTGTGCTCATGGCTTGGAGGAATTAATATGTTAAAATATCCATACTATTCAGAGTAGTAGATGAATAAAATCTAATGTATAACATGGTAACTGTAGTTGATATCACTGTATTATAGAAGTGAAATTTGCCAAGAAATTAGAAATTTAATCTTCTCACTAAAAAAAAAAGTATGTACAGTGATGGATGAGTTGATTTCATTAATCCAGTTAATTAGTTTATCAGTTAATCATTTTACAATGTATATGTACATCAAATCATGATGTATGTATGCTTTGAATATTTTATAATATATTGAGGTCAGTTATACCTTAATACAGCTGAACAAAATTTAAAAATGTAAAAAACAAAAAAAATTCCTACTCCTGTACTATAGAGAGGTACTGTTCTAACATTTTAAAAATATAACCTTTTTTAAAAAAAATGTTACTTAGGGGTGCTTGGGTAGCGCAGTCATTGTCTGCCTTTGGTTCATGTCAGGATCCCAGTCCCTCACATTGGGCTCCCTGCTTGGCGGGAGGGATGCTTCTCCCTTTCTCACTCCCCCTGCTTGTGTTCCCTCTCTCTCTCTCTCTCTCTCTCTCTGATTCTCTCTCTCTCTCTCTGTCAAATAAATAAATAAATAAAAATCTTTAAAAAAATGTTACTTGAACTTAACAGAGGAAATAACAAAACTAAAACGAAACTTAAATAAGTGAACTTTAGATAAATATTTTATCAAAACCATAAATACTCATTCCTAAGAGTCTTCCAAAATAGCATTCTTCTCTTAAGGAAGACTATGAAAATATTTAAATATTTTGATAATAAGAAAATAGGGAAAAGTTCATCTAAAAGCAGAGTATCTTTTTATTTTAAAGTCATTTCTTTTTTTAATTATTTCTTGAGGTGAAATTCACATAACATAAAATTGAGTAAACTAGCATTTAGCACATTCACAGTGGTTCACAATTCATGGTGGTCCACTTCTCTGTAGTTCCACACATTTCCACCACTCCAAAGTAAAACACCTTACCCTTTTAACAGTTTCTCCTCCTTCTCCCCTTTCCCCAGGCCCTGGTATGTGTCAACCTGCATTCTGTATTTGAATGTGTCATATGAATGGAATCCTATAGTGTGTGACCTTTAAGTCTGGCTTCTTTCACTTGGCGTACTATTTTTCAAGGTTCATCTGTGTTGTAGTGTGTGAGTACTTCATCACTTTCCATATTCAAATAATACTCCATTGTATATATATATAAACATTTGGTTTGCTTCCACCTTTTGTGTATTGTGAATAATGCTTCTATGAATTCATGTTTACATATATTTTTTGAATACCCATTTTAGGTTTCTTTACATATATACCAGTAGTGAAATTTCTGTGTCATATTATAATTCTTTACGTTTTTGAGGGACCACTCAATTTTTTACCATAGCAGCCTCGGCATTTGATACTCCCACAAGCAGTGCATGTGGGTTCAGTTTTTTCCACATCTTGTCAGCACTTGTTATTTTCCCTTTTTTTCGATAATCAGAATGATCATTATGATCTTAAGATCATTGTGAATGCCTTTGAGCCAAGTAACATCGTAGAGAAATAATTATATCCAATATTTCTTGTGTAGCAATTATATATCAATTCAGAATATCACTTAATTGTTTTAAAACCTTCCAGCTTTAACCAACACATGGACATTGTTTTCCAGAATAAAATATTTTTTACTTTTCTTCATTTTCTCAAAATCATTACTGTATTTTATTTCATATTTCTACCATGGTTGTGTGTGTGTGTGTGTGTGTGTGTGTAGTTGTTTTTAGCCACAGTTTTAAGATACCATGCTTTATATTTAATTCTTACAGGAGAACTATGTCTCTATTACTATGGATAGCACACCACAACTGTACTTACAGGTTCCTACATCATAAAATAACATTTTTGTAAGGTTATCAATGTTTTCTCTGAAGAAATATCTCACTTATCTTGGACTTTCTATTTTAATATGAACCAGTGAAACAGAGTTTCCTTGGCCTTTTGCTGAAGTGTCAGTCTCAGATTTCTTGTCGTTATATTACTGGATTAATTCTGGTATTGCTTGGATCTCATTGTCATCTTTATTCTTAGGTTCCTTTAAATAAATTTTCAAAAGGTTAAATGGTGAAAGTTGTATTTTCTGAGCTATATATATTAGAATTTTTTCTTTTTTTAAATGTTTTTCTTTTATTCTCACAGTTGATTGGTCATTTAGCGGGGTATATATTTCTAGCTTTAAAATAATTTTTCTCAAAACTTTAAAGATTTTGCTCAGTTTTCTGCCATCCCTTATTCCTTCTAAGAAATTTGAAACCAGTCTCACTTACTGAAAAATGTTCTAGGTGATAATCACAGTGAAAACAAAACAGAAATTCTTAACTTCATTAAGCTTCAGTTTTAAGGTAGCAAAGTCCACAAGAAGCAAGATAAATACATTAAATATCTAGTAGGGCAGATGGTTGTGCTATGAAGGCAAATAAAGTAGAGAGTGGAGGATAGAGAGTTCAGAGTATAGAGAGAGGGATGGAAATTTTAAGTAGTGTTGTCAAAGAAAGCCTCTCAGAAAAGGTAACATTTTAGTAAAAACCTGACAGAGATGAGGAGTGAGCATCTTAAGCAGAGGGAACAAGAGGTGCAAAGGCCCTGATATTAGAATATTGCTTATGTGTTCAGGAAAAAAAGTATGTTCATTGTGGCTGCAGCAAAGTGATGGGACAGTAATAGGGATTAAATTATAGACATGACTGGGAATCTAGGTCTTTTAAGATGTGTATTTAGTTTTTATTTTGAATAAGTTTAAGAGAGCAAGGGCAGGAACAGAGCGATCATACAGAAGGTTAGAAATGAGAGATGATTGTGGTTTGAACAGGATTTGCTGATGGATTAGATTTGAATTACACAAGAGAGCGAGAATGACTCTAGTAATGTTTGGTCTGAATAATAGAAAGTAGAGTTTCATTTGATGAAGAAGGGGAAGATTATGCAAGATGTACATTAAAGGGAGAAGGCTAAGAATTGGTTTTGAACATGCTGAATTAGAGATGTTTATTAGATACCAAGTGGAAAGGTCAAGGAAACAGATATACTAGTCCAGAGTTAAGGTAAGAGGTCTGGGATAAAGGAGATAAGCCATGGAAGTTGTCAGTTGTAGATGGTATTTTTAAAGGGGTAATATTGATGTAAACTAGTAAATACAGCTGGAGGCAATTTAAAGTCCTGACTTTGGAGCATTTCTAAGTAGCAGGGTTAAGGAAAGTAGAATTAGTAGAGAAGGCCAGGGGCAGAAAACTCAGTGGGGTAAGAGGAAAACTTATTTGGCTTTCAGAAAATCTGAAAGCTATTGAAGTTAAATGGTGTAAATATTTCAAGGAAGGGGACTGATCATCTGTGACATGTTGCTGAAAGGTGAAGTTATGGATGAGTTGTGATTTGACTGTTGGATTTAGCAATGAGAGGTCATTGGTGACTTTGAGAAGAGTAGTTTTGTTAAAGGACAAAATCTGATTGGAGTGGGTTTAAGGGAAAGTGGAAGGAGAAACATGGCAGCTTAACAGGGAAGTTGAAGTTAGGAATAAATATATATATATTTGTAGAAGAGAAGTAGAATATCAATCAGTATCGAGATTTCTTCAATGAAGAGGAATAACTGATGATACAAGAAAATGGAGAATGGCTAAAGCAATAAGTAAAAGTGGAGAGGTTGGGCTTAGATAAGAGCATAGTTGGTCTGTCCTTAATAATAGAAAGGAAGGCAGAGATACATGCACAGATCCATGTTTAAAAATCTTCAGTCAAGCTTTGTACTGCTATCAGGGTTTATGGCATAGAAGAGACATCATGATGACTAGTTTATTCACATTTCTTTGGGATTATTTTATTCTGTTAATTTACCCTTTTGCGCTTTTTGTGTTAGCATTGTAGATGAGTGGTGGGTTCCATTTTAGGAATTTTGTGTTAAAAATTTTTTGTTGTTAACAGAATTAAGACCCATTACAAGCATTTATTAAAGACCTCTTGAAGTTTTTGAAATGATATTTGTGTAAATATTTCTATAATATGTCCTGGAGAACCATCAGGCTACGTTAAGATCAGAAAGCCGAGCCATTGACTCCTTTCTCATACTAGCCTTAGGGAGTTTATGGTTCATATGCATTTATCAGAAAAGTGATAAATTGCTTCATGTCCTAGATTGTTGGAACCAAGGGTGAAACTATGAATGTAAAAATCCATGAATGCCAAGGGTCTCCTGTGTTCCTTATGACTCATCTTTCTCCCAGTCACTGCAGCTTAGGAGTACAGTCGATGCATATGGGATACAGTGATAGCATTATTTTAGTGTTTTCTTTCTGGTATAGCATGACTACTGGGCTCACTAATGTGTTTCTGAGTTGCATAATGCTTTTCTTCCTACCTATTCTTTTCAAGTTTCCAGCTCTCTGTAGTGATGAAAGTCCCCTTTTGGCTGTAGTTATTGCTTATGATGTCTTGTGACATGATTTAAGCATCTTGTTCACTATGCTCAAATATTGTTGAGCTTAATTTAGTAAGGATAACAGGTAGGACAGGAGCAATTCTAAAATTTAAAAAAACAGCTTCCTTGTGCTTATGGTTCCCCATAGCAGGTGGGTGCTGCAGACCCTACCTTTTCCTAAAACCTGGCACTGGGTTCCTAGATCACTGGGCTGGCGAACATTTTGAATAATATCACTTATCTATTGATAAGACTACTTGTGCAGTTAGGACACATCTACTTAGAGTCAGGCTATTTGGTATACTGTCTGTCAGTTTACTTAGTACTCTGTCTTTGGGAGCACGTACTATTATGGATGTAATAGAAATAAGATGACTTGTGCTTTTTTTTTTTTTAAAGATTTTATTTATTCATTTGACAGAGATCACAAGTAGGCAGAGAGGCAGCCAGAGAGAGAGGAAGGGAAGCAGGCTCCCTTCTGAGCAGAGAGCCCAACACGGGGCTTGATCCCAGGACCCTGAGATCATGACTTCAGCTGAAGGCAGAGGCTTTAACCCACTGAGCCACCCAGGCACTCCGATGACTTGTGCTTCTTGAAACTTTTGATTCCCTCTAAATGCAGGTTCTAGCTTATTGCCTTACCTTTTAGGCAAGAATAAAAGTTATCTCATTTTCTCTTGGTGTGTACCCACATCACATCTTTGTCTAATATGTGAAATATATCTATTAGTGTGTAATGAGGCTGCCAGTACTTCATGGGTTGACTCTGAGAAGATACTTCAGGGAAATCTTTTCATGGATGAATAGTTTATGTGTCATAGACCAGTCTTTCATCGTATTCTTAGCTGATTCCCTGTTATATAACTTTATCATTTAACATCATTTAATGTGTCTCCTTCCCTGGGCTTCATACGTACATTTGTCCAGTGGGTTGCCATTTTGTCACCTGGGACTTGGTTTCTGTATTTAGGTTACTGACGTAAACCATTTGCAGTGACTTTCCCTTTATAAGCACAAACTTTTATGCAAAAATCCCAGCTATCTCATTTTGACAACACTTGTGTTCCTATGTAAGCTAATATTGATATCCGTCCTCAAACCTCTAATTCTATCCTAATAGTTTTTCTAATAAGATGAATCATTATCTCTATGTGGTTTTATGCTAGTGGCATATTTTGAGTAACACATAAAGATTCTTCTTAAATACTATTCATTGAATTAAGAAACTCAAAGTGGGGAAGATCTTTGGGAACATTAGGGAGGTGAAAGGGTAATTCTTTGTTAATAGGCTCTAAAATGTCATCAGCTTTGAGAGTAGAACCAATCTGAATTCATCTATTTATTTGATCAACAGTTACTTATTAACTGTTGACTCTGTGGCAGGTAGTCTGCTAACTTTTAAATAAATATATCATTTTAAGATGTTTTTCTTTTTAAATTGGATGATGTAAGGAAAATCAGTTTTCTTTTTTTTTTGTTTGCTAAGTTTATTATGAATTTTTTAGGTTTTCGATATACATGTGCTGTACATAACTCTCACCTTTCAATAATGGAGAAACAGCCAACTCTAGATAAAACTGAAGTTTGGAAAATATAGAATCTGCTTCACATTCTCTTCCTCTTATTTACTTTTTATGGACAGTGAAATTGACCAATAGTTTCAGCTCTACTTTGCAGTTCTGCTAGTGCTTTGTGGTAGCTGGTAGACTTGAAAGAAACATCATGAATCGAAAGGGAGAATTTATATGAACATATAATCAGACAAATAGACAATGGATCCTTTATAATTGAGAGGTGACTGTATTTCAACTTTACATAGAAATTTGAAGTTTTTACTCTAGGTATTCCCATTTAGGCATACTTTGTAGTTTGTAAACAGCTGACTCATTTAAAGAAAAGAAATCTTTAATTTATAATTATTTGACCATTTTGAAACTAACATTTTATTTATTGTTGAGACAAAATAAAGTTTTGGTTATTAGAAATATGTGTTCAGAATTTTATAAATGATATGAACTAATTTTGCCTCAACTTAAGAGTTACTTAATTTTTTCAATATGTAGTGAAATATTGGCTGGATATTTAGAAAGCCTAAATTACTTGGAATGTATTTGAAACCTCTCTTCTTATGTACTTCTGTTCAAAATGTTACTTATTTTTGGATCATTTATAGTATAGGCTTAAAGTTTGGAGTTTTACATTTTCAGCCTTATAAAGACTTATAAATATATTTATGTTCTGTTGGAACTAAGTAATTTTATCCACATAATTGTCATTCAGCTGTAGCTGTCTGGAATAAAATTTCTTGAAATAGGTAGCCATTTTCCACATGAAATAACCATTTAAATGTGTTTTTCATCTGATAGCATGTATTTTAATTTTTATAAGTAGCACAGAGCAATTGAAGTATTTATGTAGCTAAGGGAGATTATCAGCTCAAGTTCAGTAGTATGTTGTTGGAGATTATTAAACTGAGGATATTTTATAATTTTTTAAAAATACTTTATTATTTTTATAAAATACATGTGCTTTTGTTATATCTTATGTGTTCATCTAATTTCCTATTGTAGTTATCGATTAAAAGTGAATTGTGTACCAGTGGGGTTCTAAAACCTTGACATTATTTTAATCTGATAACAAATGGGTTTAAGTTCATGTTCTTTTGGTTGTTGGCAACAAATCTAAACCTGTATTTTTTGGATTTATGAGGATAAGTCCTGCTTTGGCAATCTTGTAGATCCTCCAGAGAATAGTTAAACAGTGATTAATCATTGTTTCTTCACTGAGTGTGCAGAAAAGAATGGAAAAGCTGCATTTCACACTTCTGAAGCAATTAATCCCCATGATCTTAGCCAGGTTTGTCTTGTAGATAAGTCGGGATACAAAACGGTACCTAATTTATCAATGTATGCATGCCATAAAGTATAAAACACACAATTTATTTCATATCATTTATAGTCAAATGTAAAAAAAGAGTGACTTTGCCATATCCAAGAGTGTTTCCTACATTACCTTCATATAAACTAAGTACCAGAGATTACAATGGGATTCCTGTTTATTGTGCACATCTGGTGCAGTCACTATGCATTTTCTCATTCACTTGCTGGCATTTTTAGTGATTGTGGCATAAATCACCTTGCTAATCAGAAACATAAGTGACGGGAAGTCATCTCCTTTTTTTGAACAATGGGAAAAAACATATGGCTTCTCAGACAGGACTTGGCTGTTATACTATTTATGTGGCATTATATTCTGTATTTAGAATTTCATATTAATTGCAGTGGTTTGATTGAAGGCATTGAATACCCAGGGTTTGTGGTCAAAGTGTTTGTTTTGTACAATTTCCATAAGAAATAAACAGAAGAAGGTAAAATTAAATGCCTTGTATTAAATTTTTTTTTTAATAAAAACTGCTTTGGGAAGAGTTTTTAAGATTAAGACGAGGTAAAGAATATGTATACTTTAAAATGTGTGGTTGTTTCTATAGGCACATAGATACAGTAATTTTAAGTTATAAGTTAATTTTTAATTATACCTATTTGAAAACACTGCATGGATTAGAGTAAAAATTACTGTACTCTAAGCGCTAAACTGTAATTGACAGTAGTTTGCTTTTCTAGTAGTGGTATTTCAAGATGAGTTACGTTTTTAATGAATTATTGGTTATTAGAACCACTTCTGCATATACCCCAAGTGAAAGTAAAAGATGAAAAAACTTTCTAAAATGTGAGAAATTTGTATGTGCAGACTTCAGAGACAACCCTTAGTGAATTTGATGCTATTTGTTACAGAATACTTGCTGTAGATTTGAAGGTATTTTTCTTTTTCCTCAGTAGTCACCTAATTCTCAGAAGGTAGTACATATAAGGGCCTTTCATGTTTACTTGGCTTTATAATACTTCTTATCACTTACTATTTTCCATTTTCTTACTGTTGGGTAGCAAGGAAAGATTTATTTTGAATGTGTAAATTTCAAATGAAAATTTATTTATTCAGAAAACCTTATGTCTTTAACAGTTTCTTTTCTATATTACATGTGACAATAAATTAGTGAGGCAATTTTTTTAACAAACATATCAGAGCCTATTTATTCGAATGTGTGTTATTTCTTTTGAAGTAGTCCCCTTGGGAAGATGTATACATAATCCATTAATCAAAGTATTTTAGGAATGCCTCTTTTTGAATTTTCTTGAGTGGAATTGATATACAGCTGCCCCAAATGGATACTTTTCAGGGAGATAAGATTCATTTTGTGTATGTATGTGCTAGTATTTTTGTTTTTAAAAAAATCAATCAATCATAATAGCTTATACCACAGCCTGTATATATCTTGTAGATAATTGGACACTATGAATAGAAATAGAGTTTTGAAAAACTGCCTGAATTTTAAATAAATGGTCATACTTACCATTTTGTTTTAGACATTTTTTATGATATTGTCTCAAGGACCACCTGCAGTAGGAGTCCACAAATTGAATAAATGCAACCCAAGGAGGGACTTTTTTTTTCTGTTCTTGCTTGTTTCAAAAATGGCACTATGAAGATTTTCTAAGATAAGTGTGCTATTTTAAAAAATATATATCCTTACCATTGAATGGAGACTTTTTAGATTAAAATTATCCAGTCCTCAGAAATTACCTGAAATCTACTGCATACTGCCTCAATCCTTGTCCATTTTTATGTCCTTCCTGCCTTTAAAACTTCTTCCTCCTCGTTTCCCTGTTTTTTATTTTTTATTTTTTATTTTTTTAGATTGAGATGTATGTCTTGTAAAGAACAATTTTAAAGTTGTACAGTTTTAAACACATATAGGTTTCTTTTTTCCTTCACCAAAATATAAAAATCCTAGGAGAATAAGATGTTAAAATCTAAAAAATAGTAGTTTATGACATGGCTAAAAGTATCAGAGTAAATGAGGAAAAATAAAGATTTCTATTTTTAGTGGGTGAACACTTTGGGATTTGTTAGTAATGGAGTTTTGAAGAAAATTTTCTTCTATAAGTGCTTGGTGGGAAAAATATATTAACCGAAAGCATTTGCTTATTCATCATGTTTATAAAGCCAGGGATTTAATTTCTAAGTGTATGTCCTTTTTTGAATAGAATTGAACTACTAGTAATGTTGATATTTACTGTACATTTTGTCTAAAACTTGCTTTTCAGAGATTTTAATTATTCTCTTTTACCTCTAGTCCATTCTTTGTCTCATTTATATTCATACTTTGTTGGTACATACTACCCTCTAAAGTAGATTCTGAATTGAGTGTAGAATTTGCAAGAAAAGCTTTTGTTCTAGGGACGCCTGGGTGGCTCAGTTGGTTGAGCGGATGCCTTCGGCTCAGGTCATGATCCCAGGGTCCTGGGATCGAGTCCCACATCGGGCTCCTTGCTCGGCAGGAAGCCTGCTTCTCCCTCTCCCTCTGCCTCTGCCTGCCACTCTGTCTGCCTGTGCTCCCTCGCTCTCTCTCCCTCTCTCTGACAAATAAATAAATTTAAAAAAAAAAAAAAAAAAAGAAAAGCTTTTGTTCTTTCCTGTGTTCTCATGACTTAAAGAAGGAATCCTTCCATTGTAGGGATAAATTTACTGGTAATTTGCAGCCAGGAGGATTATTACTTACAGCCCCTCTCTCTAGCCATCCCTTTCCTGCCTTGGTGTCTGTAAGTGCCTTTAGAAATGCCTTCTATTGGGAGTGCTGTGGGTCGGTGGTGTGATACTGTTGGCATAATCACACTAAAATTCAGATAAAAATGATAAATTGTGAACTGTTTCTCAAAAGGGAGGCTTTTCTTTCTGAGTGAGAAAGCTGCATTGAGTGACATATATATTTCAGAAATTTTAATATGAAATTTTTAATGGAGTATATTAAGTATGAGAAAAATGGACTATCCCTTCTTCCTCCTTGTTTTTTAGTGTTTGACTCTTCTGGGTAGGGTATTCCCAATGTGGACCTCAATTGTGTCTTCTCTAGGGGTTCTGTCATATATATGGAATATGGTGACCAAGAGGAATGGTTTGCTGATAGTCCTTACTGTGTAGGAACACGTGTGATTTTTTTTTTTTTAAAGAAAAAATTAAAGAAGAAAGAGCCAGACCTGTTGATAAAGTATTAGTCATTAGAGAGGCAGCATTTCTGAATTCAACCTGTGGTTGTTTTGTTTTCTGGTCTAGTTCTCTTAGGCCTATGTCAGAGATTTGTGGAGATAGGGGGTGGGTGTGCTGTAAGAAAAAAATAATTAGAATAGGAGGATAAGGGGGCGTCTGTGTGGCTCAGTCATTAAGCGTGTGCCTTCTGCTCAGGTTGTGATCCCAGGGCCCTGGGATCGAGCCCTGCGTCAGGTCCCTGCTCAGCAGGAAGCCTGTTTCTCCCTCTCATGTTCCCTCTCTTGCTGTATCTTTCTCTGTCAAATAAATAAAAATGAAATCTTAGAAAACACCAAACACCACAACAGGAGGATAAGGAGAAGTATTGTAAGATGCTTGGGGACAAGCAATACTGCTCCTCTACTTTCTAAGCTCAGAGACCAGTAGAAAAGGCATTCTTTCTCCTCTGTTGCCATAATCCACAGAGTCATTGGTATTTGACAGACTGCGTTGTGCCAGTGTTAGAAAAGTATGGGGCACCATGCGTGACTGCAGTGCTACTTGACAGAAGGATTGTTAGAGCAAAGGGGATGCAGGGCTCTGGGAGAGTGGCTGTATGTTGAAGAAGCTGCAGTGCTCTCTGTTAGTGACAGTGGCGACCCATAGTCAACAGTGCAGAGCCAAGGCAGTACCTCCTGGATGGAAGGAACAGATGAGGCCCACTCATCTGTTTGGAGGGAGTGGAGTCAGCAGACCTCAGATACCATACAGGCACAAAGAGGGGTGAGATGATAATGTGCCATGATGGTAAGTGACTGCTAGCTGGTTGCTCGAATACATAGGAGATACTTGAGGATGACTCTTTGAAATGTTCTGGGGGACAGCTTATAGGAGTCTGGTACCCTGCCCTGTAGGTTATTAGAATTCTCTCGAGAAACAGATCCAATAGGAGATACACATATAAAACAGATATTGGCTCCTGTGGTTGTGGAAGCTAAGAAGCCCCACAATATGTCCCCCGCAAGCTGCAGAACCAGGAAAGCCTGTGGTGCAATTCATTCGGAGTCTAAGGGTCTGAAAATTGGGGTGACAAAAGTGGGGACGAGGAAGATCATCAAGTCCTGGTCTGAGTCTTAAGTATCTGAGCTGAAGTTGAGACTGCGAATTTGCCATTCCTCCACTTTTGTTCTTTTCAGGTCCTCACTGCATTGGATGAAGCCCACCCACTTTGAGGAGGGCATCTTTCTTACTCAGTCTGATTCAAATGCTAATGTCTTGAAGACACTGTACCAGACACACCCACAGTAACATTTTACCAGCCATTTTAGCACTCTTTAGCTCCATCAACTTGACATATAATATTAACCATCACAGAGATGAAGGTGAGAACCAGCAAGTATAAGTTTCATTTATTTTGTAAAATAATTCACAAATTTATGGGAGTACTAAGGATCTTTTTTTTTAACCTTTCTTTCTCCTTTCCTTTTCCTTCTTTCTTTCCTCCCCCCCTTCTTCCCTCCCTCCCGCCCTCTTTCTTTCTTCCTTTCCTCCTTTCCTTTCCTTACCTTACCTTTCCTTTTCCTTTTCCCTTTTTTCTTTTCTTCTCTCTTTCCCTCTCTTTCTCTTTCTCTCTCCTTCTCGCCCCTCTTTTCCTCTCTCCCTTTCTCCTTCCTTCCTTCCTTCCCACAAAACTTTTTGCTTAACTACCTGTGGTGGCAAAAAGTATTCTAGGTGTTGGATCAATCAAGTTAAAGTATGATTCTTTTCCTTAGAAGCTTGCACTTTATAGGACAGAGAATGGCATTTGAAAAAATTAACATCTAGTTGGGGGTGGGCAGGGAAAATTTTGCCCATTAGAGATGCCTTGTGTTGGGCATAATGGTCCTCTAGAATCCTTCTCTGGGGTGAGAATGGCCTTGGCTTGAACACTGCTGTGAATCTTGAAGATATGACAGCTGGAAATTGTAGTGAACTGCACTCCTCACAGCAGTTTCTCTGAGTGTTGTACCTCGTTGGCTGTTACAGTGGATGTGGGATTCAGTTGTTGAGAAATACTAGTAATTCCTGCTCTCCATTATTTCTCTGCTTTAAGCAAATTGATTGTAGAGTCAGAGAAGCTGACTGAAATTGAGAAAGTGTTGAAAAGATTGCAGGAAAAGATAACAGCTGATAGATACAGAACAAGGACATACGTTGGTAAACCAGCCCTTAGTTGAGATAGTTGTAGCTCATGTCAAGGATTGATTAGGAAGGAAGTGAAACTAGAAGGTCAATAAGGGATTGAAATTAAATGAAGTCAACAACTAGAGTTTTCAGTGAGTTTGAAAGCACTTGTACTGAGTGAGGGAGTAAGAGGGAATTGTGATAATAAAGTATATATTAGTTTAAGATTAATAGGCAAACTCTAGGAAATTCTGATACTTTGAAATCCTATCTTGTGAATTGGGAATAAAATTTAACAGCAGGAGATGACATTATATGTATACATCATAGAATCATAACCACAAATACCATCTAAAATTATAAAGATAAAATAATTTAATTTTAGTAGTGTAACTTTTCTGCAAAGAAAAGTTTCTGAGCCACTCATATATCTAGTTTCTTGATTGAATAAATGTATTCATTTATCAGGGAGTGCAGGTTTTTTTTTTTTTTCTTTAAGAACTAGTTTTTCTGTGGGTAATTTTTTTCAATTTGTGTCATAGCCCAAGAAAATATCTCAGTATTTTTTTCCTCATAAGAAAAGCAGGTGGGTTCTCAAGAGTTTGTGGCTTTATAATTGATAAAAAAAATAGAAAAATGAAAAACATTCAAAGCATGTATAGCCAAACATTTCTTGAACTGAAAGAAATAAAGGTAAGATAACGATTTTGAATACATAAAAGCTTCAGCCGTTCTCCCTTTGTAGAAGGGTATTAGGAGTTGCAACAAATAATTCAGACAATTAAAATAAAAAGATTGGGGCGCCTGGGTGGCTCAGTGGGTTAAAGCCTCTGCTTTCGGCTCAGGTCATGATCCCAGGGCCCTGGGATCGAGCCCCGCATCTGGCTCTGCTCCGCGGAGAGCCTGCTTCCTCCTCTCTCTCCCTGCCTGCCTCTCTTGCCTACTTGTGGTTTCTGTCAAATAAATAAATAAAAAATCTTAAAAAAAAAAAAAAAAAGATTTATTGTTGGAAGAGGGTTGGATGAAATGATAGTATAAAGCAAGTATACAAAAATATAATTGAATATTCTAGGTGGTTGTTCACTGTAAAATTCTTTTACCTTTTCTGTGTATTCAAAAATATTTGTAATGTTGAAAAATAATAACAGCATTCGCAAATTTGAAATGCATAAAAATGATAGTCTGATGGATAGAATGATAGGTATGTGATATGTATAATAAAATGTCAGTTACAGGATCTAGATGGTGGGTAAAGAATGTTCACTCTAACATTATTGCAACTTTTCTGAATGTTCAGAATTTTTCAGAATAAAATGTGTTATAGACAACGTTTGTTATTAGAGGTCTGAGTTCTTGTTGTGTGACTTTAGGCAAGATAATCAGTCTCTGAGCTGGTTTCCTCTTCTGTAAAATGGGCATAATACATAATTTGTAGATAGTTTTGGGAATTAGAAAAAGTATCTGTAAAGCAGCTGGGAAATGACAGGCATTTGAAAATGCCTCTGATAATAGTAAAACTATAAACTTCAAATTTAGGAATCATACCTTGGGTTTTTGCTCAATAAATTTAGAATTTCTGGATATATGAACTAGTTAATTATCTGATGGAACTAGGATGAGGTGAATTCAAGGTGCAATTTTTTATTATCAAGACTGCTTAATTCCACACATTGCCTGTGTTCCATGTTCAGAGCCTGTGCAGTTTTCTGGGTTATTCTCTAAGTTAATCAGAGCTTGACCCCTACTGATGGGAAGGTAGAACCATCCTTATACAAAGGATGGGATCTCTGACTTTCTAGTAACTACCAAGGAAAACTTTATTGTCTTTAAAAGTATTTTCATTTTGGGGCTGCTGAATGGCTAAGTTGGTTAAGCTGCTGACTCTGGGTTTTGGCTGAGGTTGTGATCTCAGGGTCAAGGGATCAAGCCCCATTGCTCAGGGCTCAGTGTCACCATGGAGTCTGGCTTGTCCTTCTCCCTCTACTCCACCAGACCCCCTCTTCCTCCATACTCCCAACTCATGCTATCTCTCACACACTGTCTTAAATACAGAAATATCTTTAAAAAACAAAAGTATTTTAATTTTGTAAAGTGTACATAAGTTCTCTGAAGTAGAGTTACTGTATACTTGTCTTCATTCATAGTTCCATCTGAATATATGTATACCATACATCATTGTGAGGGTTTTGAGTCACATTATGTTTTTTAGAATATATAACAAGTGTAAATCATATTTATTGCTAAATATATGTTATGAATTATATTGATAAATACGTGAATAATTTTTACATAATACTTAGTAGTACTTTATGACTTTCTTATAAAAGTCAGTCATTCTTTGGTTTCTTTTTAAGAAATAAACTTAGATTTCTGGTTTGTTTAAACCTCGGCTTCAAGTGCATTTGTAAAGTATAATCCTCTTGTTTATTTGTTCTGTTTCAATATGCAGGGTGGATAAAAATTACTGAACTTTTTATATTTATGTAAATTTACTTAAAATTAAATTCAAATTTACTACCATATGCCTCAAGGGCTAAACATAATATAGACTATTATAATCATTTATATAAATTAGTTTTAAAAACCAGTTCAATATGTTGAATCAATATGTCATGAATTTCATATCTGTATAGTTGTCATCCTAGTAAATTCCATGGCATGTACTTTTACAGCATACAGATTTTAAATAAAATTGAATAGACTTTTCTAGCCTGCATTATGGAGGAACTTCTGTTATCTTCCAGTTGAATGATTTAATATCTGAAAGGAACCCGCCTACTTAAATGTGAGTCAGCCGGGTTTTGTATATCCATCAAATCTTATAGGACAGAGTTTTATCTCTTAGTAATATTTACTGATTGGCCTTCATTTGTTAATTTTTGTGATATAGAATAATATGAAAATATTCATTTCAAAGGACTGTACAGGGAATGTCCTTGTTTTTTTGTTTGTTTTTTTTTTTTTCCTGTGGCTTTTTGCCAGTCTGTGGCTACAAATCTTTGTGAAACTGGAGGGGAATGACAAGCCATCCATGAACACACACACTTTTTGTGTATTAATTAGTGTATTTTGTCACCTAGTGAAGACTGAAAGTATGCTTACGTGTGTCTGTGAGTGTGGGGCAGATCTGTGATATTTTTTGATATCGAAAGAGTACCCTTATATTCAGATAGGGATCATCAGTATTCTAGGAACATCACATATTCCATAGTTCTCATGAATAAAAATTTAAGCTTAAGTAAAATATTAGCAACTTTTGGAAAGAACAGATACAAGCAAATATAGGTAGGAAAAAACAGGTAAAAACTTCTAGAGCAAAAACCTAGAACACAAGTAATGAATTATATAGTAAAGACATTTCCTATTGTCAAAACAGAACAAAAAGTTTCTATTCATTCTTAAATGAATATTAAATGATCTTTTTGTGACTTAAATTTTAATTCACTTAAACTTTGGTAAAAGTTTCAAATATAGGAGATTTCATGTAAGCAGGTGTTTTAGTATTTGTCTTTGGCTTTGAATGTTAAACAGTGTGGTATACTAGTATTTTTATGTAATTGTAAAAATCGGGTAGTTTAAGCTAAAGGTTACGCTATTCAGTGGTTAACAAAGAAATATTTAATATGTAAACAAAACCAGTTTCCATAACCCCTTGACATTGTTCTCTTTTCATAACCAAATTATGTTAATACATCTAACCTGCTGTAGTTTGTTATGTTTACAAAGACTTAGAATAACCTATTTTTAAAGAATAATATATACCTTTCTTTACCAATCTCTCATTTTCCCTATTTGCTAAATATAAAATAATAATGAAAAATGTATATTTCTTATATTCTTGTAGAATTTATTTTCTTAAACAGGTGCCTGTCAGGGTCATTTGTTCTAAAATTGTATTCTTCCCACATTCAAAAATGAATGAAAAATGTAGAAAAAAGACTCACCTTTATATTACTATATTTCTAAATGCTTTTTAGAACATTATTACAAAAGTCTGCTATGTTCTATGAAGGGATTAGGTATGAAGAAAAGAATAGTATACCGTCTAAACTTGTTATTTTTATTCAGTAGGTCAAGGTTTTTTATTTTGTGTAATCTAAGAATTTTATACCAGGATACTTTTTGTTCTTGAATATTTTTGGGGCTTTTATATTTGTGGGTGGTTTTTACCTTGTCAAATATAGGTATATTTTGTTTATTTAGACCAATTTCTAATTGTTTTCAGAAGGCATTGAAAGCTGAAGACTCTAAGTAATTTATTTTCAATATGTAGTATTTACTGCTGTGCTGTATATACATTTTATATTTATGTCAGGAAAGGGTTGCAGAGGGGTGCTTTAGAACCACCTTTTCAGCTCTAAATAGCTATTGTGTACATATGGTAAGGTACTGCTGCTTAACAATTAGTAACTGCTTTGATGAAACTAAATTACATGTTTAAGTTCCCATCAGGAAGTCGCTTCACATATCTGTATTAATGTATTCAAGGCTCGAGAAGGAAAGTTAATTTTCCAGCTTAAATATTTAATTCAAGCTTAAAATTTAGTCTGTAATTAGAGCTCCCAAATGGCAGGAACATGGAGTATTTGTCCATTTTAATTAGATTGTTGTTTACCTATTAATTATATATCATATCTTGTCATATAGTTTTGATGGTAACAGATGGTGCTAGGAGTTAGTAAGGGTTTCAACAAAATAAGATTCCACATGATTTATTAAGTTGCACTTTATTAGTGAGTGGTCTGCTTTAGTCAGGTTATTCTCCTGAATAAGAACTGTGCAACATTCACTAATTTTAGTAATTATTCTTTTGTGGAAATACTGAAGACAAAAATGTCTGGACAAGTAATGTCTATTTGGAAACAAAATGGATTACTTCAGGGTTCTTTATTTTTAAGGCGTGTGTATTGTCAAATTGTATAATTGGTATGAGGTTTAGTGCATTTTGCTAGGACAGAGTCAGGGAATCAGAATTCTATTTATCAGCAAAAATGTAGACATAAGGAATGTTACATATATAGTAATGATTTAGGGGTGTGAAACAAAGTAGAACTGTGACTCATTCATTTATTTCCAAGACATTCCTTCTCTGGCTATTGAAAAAGAAGACAATGTTCTTTGTTTACCAAAATATCTGGGAGCAGATTGGTATTGGTGAAGTGGACCTGTAGAATTTCCATATTGAAAAAGTAAATGCCAGTTAAATAGAAAGGCCTTCTAAGTTTGTTTATACAAGATTTTATTAATTTTTTTGTTACCACTCAACTTCCTAAAATGAATTAATTATACATGTATATGTGTGTATGTCCAGAGAGAGAGAAAAACAGAGAGAAGGGAGAAAGGGGGAAAAGGAAAGAGGGATTAAATTTTTAAAGTTTTAATCTCAGGTTGTTTGCTTGAAATTTACTATATTATTTAATATCATTAACTTTCAAGTATATTTGGTTACTATCTCTTAGCTTATAAGGTACTTATTTCAAAAACCTAGGTCAGTATCAATTACCAAAAAGTAAATCGAGGGCACAGCCCCACTTTTATTAATTTTAATATTTGCCTCAGAGGGGCTCCCTGGTATATATATTAAATCTTCAAAACTCTGTCTTGTTACATATTTACCTTCTGTGAGCAGCTTTGTTTTATTTTATCTTGTTTTGTTTTTTAATTTGTCTCCATTTAAATAATGTCAGTTTTTAGAAATATATATTTGTCTTTTGGTGTCATAACTAATTCTTGATGGTGAGGTGGTATTTTAACTTTCACAGTAGACTGTTAGAGATGTGTAATACAGGACTCCTTATATGTATGAAGTGATCACTTCAATATGGCCTTACTTTGATTTCCTTTAGAATGTTGAGTGCTGGGGTGCCTGGGTGGCTCAGTGGGTTAAAGCCTCTGCCTTCAGCTCAGGTCATGATCCCAGGATCCTGGGATGGAGCCCTGCATCAGGCTCTCTGCTCAGCAGGGAGCCTGCTTCCTCCTCTCTCTCTGCCTGCCTCTCTGCCTACTTGTGATTTCTGTCTGTCAAATAAAAAATCTTAAAATGTTGAGTGCTTAAAAATCGATCTCAAATATTTTGCTAAATATTTTGCTATAATGTTGGAACTTTGCTGCATTATAGTTACAGTAACTAAAGAGAATATCTGGAGAAAAATTGTTGCTTGTTTAGAATACGTATAGCCTTAGTTTGAAAGTTTGGCTTTTTAACATTTCCATCTTTTCTGGAAATAAGGGATTATATATTTTTCAGCAAAATTTATCAAATGCACTAGTTTCAACACCAAAAGCAAACTAAAATTTATATGAATAAAATGAAAGAAAACTAATTAATTTCTTACTGATTTTAAAATAATGAAAAGATAGTTGTCCTTTATAAAGAAACAAAGAGATAACTTGATTTCTTTTTTATAAAGCATGTGAAATATACCATATATATGTTACTTTGTTTTATTTGAGGGAAATAACTATTTGGTGATTCTTAACAGAAACAAGTGAAAATAGAAAAATGCTATTTGAGAAATGAGGTTTTCCTTGGGGTTTATTCTCCCCAACCCCTGATTCACCACCTCATTTCTTGGGATGATTTTTATTTCAGCAGCCAACCATGTACTTATTTGACTATTCCAAAGAAAACAGCAGTCTTGTTACTTTGGTGGAATTATTAAACTTTTTTTTCCCCTTAAAATAGCAGTGTATGAAAAATCTTTTAGAAAATGTGTTAGTTGATTTATCTTGTTACTTGATACTGATTTCAACCAAATTGGATTTTTTGACCTGTTACTATCATTTTCTTGTTTTTCACTCATCACTAGGGTGTTTGCTATGTGGTAGATTCAAAATTAAACTAATCTGTGAGCAGGGTTTTTAAGACTTTAAAACTCAGGATTTGATGTATGGATGGTAATTTTTTTAAAGGCACATGTGAAAAACAGGACAACCATGTATCTCTGCTAAGTACTTAAAATAGAGCTAGAGATGAAGATTTTATAAGATCCTTATCAGTATGGTGGGTATACATAGTTTAATACTACTTGTTTCTTTTAACTTGACCTACTGGGTTGGCTAAAATCTCCCTAACAGTGTTGCATAAAAGCATTTAGAGCCAATATCTATTGGCTCTAAATATCTAACTGTTTCTGACTGTTAAGAAAAATACATTTATGTTTTACTGTTGTATCTGCTGTCTATGAAAAAAAAACATAAAAAACCGTGTGCATTAATAAATGCTCTATTGAAGAATGAAAGTTTTATTTTTTACTTATTTATTTTTAATTAGGAACGAGTGTAAAATTTTATCAAAAGTTTGCTACATTCAGTGAAATGATGTTATGGTCTTTTCTTCTTTAGCTTTTTAAGCAATCGGTTAATAGGTTTTCTAATATTAAATTGCCCTTGCAAAATAAATAAATAGGTAGCTAGATAAGTAGGTGGGTAGATAGTTTTTAGTTAGTTTAGTTTGCTGGCCGTTGTTCTTAAAGGATTCCTTCTGTTCATGGTATTTTTGTGAGATTTTCATTCTTGTCCTCTTTGTCAGGTTTTGATGTTCAAGTCATGCTAACATAAAATGAGTTCAGATATATACCTTCCTTTTTTTAAAACTTAGGGAACAGTTTAAACATAACAGGAGTTACTAATTCCTTGAAAGTTTGTTAAAGTTTACCCACACTATAATCAAGGCACCTTTGGTTGGGAGTGAGCCGCACTGTGGTGATGGAGGAAAATCTTTGATTACTTTTCTGATATATATATATTTTTAAAGATTTTATTTATTTATGTGACAGACAGAGACCACAAGTAGGCAAGAGAGGCAGGCAGGGAGAGAGAGGAGGAAGCAGGCTCTCCGTGGAGCAGAGAGCCCGATGTGGGGCTTGATCCCAGGACCCTGGGATCATGACCTGAGCCGAAAGCAGGGGCTTTAATCCACTGAGCCACCCAGGCGCCCCATGATATATTTTTTTTCTTTTTAAGATTTTATTTATTTGACAAGGAGAGCACAAGCAGAGGTAGTGGTAGGCAGAGGGAGAGGGAGAAGCATGCTCCCTGCTCATCAGGGAGCCCTTAGGGCTCGATCCCAGGACTCTGGGATCATGACCTGAGCCAAAGGCAGATGCTTAACTGACTGAGCTACCCAGGCACCTCACATTTCTGATATCGTCTAGAATTATTGGTGTATTCAGATTCTTTGCAGCTTATTGAATTGATAGTAGAAATTTGTCTTTTCTTAGAAAACTATCCATTTCATTAATTTTCCTTTATATTTCATTTAGATCTTCAAATTTATTGGAAAAAACTTATAGATAATATATTTTTTTTCCCCTGACCCTATATTTTAAAAATCTTATTTAGGTCTGGTATTACATCCCCATTCTTTTTTTTTTTTTAAAGATATTATTTATTTATTTGACAGACGGAGATCACAAGCAGGTAGAGAAGCAGGCAGAGAGAGAGGAGGAAGAGGCTCCCTGCTGAGCAGAGAGCCCAATGCAGGGCTCGATCCCAGGACCCTGGGATCATGACCCGAGCCGAAGGCAGAGGCTTTAAACCCACTGAGCCACCCAGGCGCCCCTACATCCCCATTCTTATAACAACTAATATCAGAATGTTCTTGTTTGCTTTCCTTAAATTTTTTTAACCTTTGTAGCATAGAATACAAATAGAGAAAACTATAAAAGCAAATGTGTGTCTTGGTAAATTATTATAAGACAGACATGCTTGTAATTATCACTCAGGTCAAGAAATAGAGCTTTGCCAGCCACAATGGAAGCCCTTACATATGCTTTACTGTAGCACCCTTTCTCCCTCCAAAAAATTAACCACTCTTCTGACTTTCTTTATGGTTTTAATTTACCCAAGTGTGCATCTCTAAACCAGTTGCCAATTTTTAAAAACTATTTTTGCCTTTTAAGTCTTTCTTAGTTTATGGTTTCCTCCAACTGTTTCTTCTTTTTAAGGGATCTAGTGAAGCACTTGGGATGTTTGACCTATAGAGTTCACTGCAGTCTGGATTTTACTGATTGCATACTTATGGTACAGTTAAACATTTTCTTTTATATTTTCTTTAAATTGGCAGGTAGCATCAGAGCTTGATTGCATTTAGGCTTAATCTCTTTGGCAAGATTATAGGTGTTGTTTTGTCCTTTCATCAGGAGAAACATAATATTTTAAATGTTGGCAGCCACTGATGCTCAAAGTCTAGATCCATTAACTCATTATTTCATTCACTATATGATGATTTTGTTACATAAGCTATTTAGAAGTGAAATTTGTTTCAAATTCTGATTATCTAACAAGGATTTTTTTGGCATCAGAGAAATTCTAGATTTGTAGTATGGTCAACAAATGTGGGTTTTATATTTTTCACAGTATTAAGATTACCTTTGTCTCCTCTTCTATATGAAATTTGCAAATGTTCCATTGGGATTTGAAAGAACTTCTATTTTGCTTGTGCTTATGATTTAAATGCTTTGTATTTAAATATTAAATCAAATTTATTAATGTAGTCTTTAAATGGTCTATTTTTTTTAATGTGTCTCTTCCTGATCAAATTATAGGAGTAAGCTTGCATTTTAAAAAGACTGCTTCTAGTTGTAGTCTTCTAGGATGGTTTTAGAGGTGTGACCCATTACTAGAGGTATCGAGATCATATAGTGTTTTTTAATTTTTTTTTGACATGTAAGTGAGAAATCAGGACTCTGAATTAAGACATTGATGATAGAAAGTAGGAGATAGATCCTAAAATATTTAGGAAGTAGACATAGAAAATGAGGGAGATAAAAGGGTATAATTTCTGTTTTGTGATTAAAAGATGGCAGTGTGATCAAGCATGATTAGAATAGAGGTTGACTTAAATCAGTTTCATGGACCAAGTCTGACCTGCCATCCATTTTTGTACAACCCTCAAACCCAAGAATGACTTTTACTTTTTTCTTTGTTTGTTTGTTTAAAGTAAGCTCTGCTGCTCAGGTGGGGCTTGAACTTAAAACCCTGAGATCAAATCACATGCTCTACCAATAACGAGTTGCCTCTGACTTTTACAGTTTTAAATGTTTTAAAATAGTCAAAAGAAAAGTGATATGTCTTGACACGTGAACATTTGTATTGTTAGAAAACAAAATTCAGCAGACCAAATTTGAAGATCAGTAATTCATGAATTGGACATATTCCCAGATAGGCAACAGAAAAGAAATCTGAGGATCTGTACAAAATGGAAGAAATTGTACAAAATGGAAAAAATAAGAAGAAAGAGGTTGGGTAAGGTAGCAAAGAGTAGATTGTTTCAGGCATCCTTTTGGGGAAGACAGGGGTCTGTCAGATAGATTACCTCCTTAGTGCTAACCATGTAATTCCAAATTGACTGGTTAAGGGTCATGTTCCTGGAGCAGCTGAAACTACAATTAGGTTTGTTATTAAGTCTTGGTTTGCTGATGTGGGACTAAGCACCAGTGACTGCATTTTGGGTCTGTTTCTTTTTTAACAATGTGAAATTTTAATTTCAGTGGCCATAAATAAAGTTTTATAGTAACATAGCCATGCTTGTTAATTTACAGGAGAGTTGAGTACAGTAGCTAAGACAGAGACTGGCCCACAAAGCCTAAAATAATTTCTATCTGGCCCTTTACAGAATGAGTTTATCAGTTTACTCCTAGCTGAGAAGTACCCTCTTTTTTCCTTAATTTTCTCATTCCCATTTAACCTGGTGTTCATAACCAATAATTTCTTATGAGATTATTATTTTTTTGAACACTTGCATATAACTGCATGAATTCAACCCTGCTCATGACCATTAATTTTTGACATCATTGAAATCCATTTCCCATACAAATTTTTTTGGTCTTTTGTATATGATTATTAAAAGCTTTTAAAGTCCATTTGATATTTATGTGGTGTTAAATCAGTGGTTTCTCCTAAATGCTATTCAAACAGTCTTGGCCATTATTGTTACAAAATTGTAACTTAAGGTGATAATTTTATATTGTACAGTCTGTTAGGTTTGTGTTTTCCACAGAGTTTCCCTTTTTCCGTGAGCTCAAACTGCAATTACATAAACAAATTGATTGCTAAAATCATCCTGAGAGCAAATCCTCTGAGCTTTTGGAAAAAAGGAGTTTGGTTTTATTAAAGATTTGGTGTTAGAGTTGATTTTATTTACTTATAAAGTCATAGTTTATTGATTTAAAGTACTATAAAATATAATTTTAGCAAAACAAGGATTCTTGAAAAAGGCTTATCTGGTTATATGTTTATAGGTAGAGAGAAGAGTTTGGCTCTGTTAAAAACAAAGCAACAGGTCCTAAATGGAGTCTTTTATGCTAAGCCTCACATCACTAAACTGAGACTTAGCTTAATTATAGTTTTGGCTCTCCCAGAAATGGACTTTTAAACCAGTCAGTCAGGAATCACCTAATCAGCACTAGATAGATAATCTACCTGCTAGATCCCTCCCATCCCCTGAGAAAAGTGACCTTGCCATAACCAGTTTGCTTTTTACTTAGTGTAACTTCCTTATTCCTGCTCCCTTCTTCCTATAAAAGTCATCCATTTCCTATAGCTTCTGGGAGGTCCTTTCTGTTAGATTGGTTGCTGTCCAATTCATGTTCTTTGAACAAAGGCAGTAAGATTTTTAAAATGTGCTCAGTTGAATTTTGTTTTTTAATTGCTGTTACAACCATATAAATGGGTTACTCTAGTCCACAAGAGAGAAAATGTTGTGACATGGGAATTTCTGATGTTCTCATAACATAGTTGTGCTGGGTAAGCAGGAAGCCAGAAGTGACCCGTCATTAGGAATTCAAGATGGCACTGTTGTGGTTTTGTGTGTGGTTGTATCTTTCTCTGAATCTGTGTCCTGTCTGTCGTACTTAAATATCTGGCATTTATTTTTTGGCAAACTTGAAAATGTTATCTTTTAATTTCTTTCATCTTCCTATAGCTGTTACTTGGTGCTCAGATTAAAAACAACAACAACAACAACAACAGAAGTAGCCACCAATGGAAGTTGCCATGAAAATCATGAAAAATCTATTTCCATTTGAATGGTTGTTAACAGTAAAGTACATTATTAAACTTTGTTTTTATTTAAAAGAGAGATGTATTGACATACACACTTCCTATCCCATCAAATAATTACATCCAATGGGACAATTAATTTATTTAAGCCACTGTGTGTCAAAGTTTCTTGAGGAGAGGACCCATCATTCTTCTTTTCCCAAATACCCAGGTTTCATTGTTATCTTGTAAACATTGTTCTTAGGAAATTTCTTAATGTTTGCTATGATTAGTTTTTTATTTAAACTTATTTATCTAGTTCTATTACCGACAAATAATTAGAATTAATACTTGTTCTTTTACTAATTACTTAAACATTTATCAGTGTATAACATGCTTCTCATTCATGTTAATCAGTTTTATTTTTATTTTGTGCGAAGGAGGAAGGTACTTTAGGTTTTTTTGACATATGTTTTGTAACTGGAAAAATTGAAGTTTGCTTTGACTTATGTACTTTTGGCTTTTCTTGTCTATTTTACCAGTGTCTTACTTGTTCCTTTTGCTTCTTTATTCTTTCTTCTATTCCGTGTTGTTGTTGTTTTTTTAAGATTTTATTTGTTTGAGAGAGCATGCATGCCTGTGAGAGCGCACATGGGAGCACAAGTAGGGTAAGGGGCATGGGGAGAAGTAGACTCCCTGCTGAGCAGGGAGTGCTATGGGATGCCAGGCTAGATCCTGAGACTCAGGGATCATGACATGACCTAAGCTGAAGGTAGACGTTTAACTGAGCCACGCAGGTGTGCCTCCTATTGTTTTTTTTATTCCTACTACTCACCAAAATAATAAAAATGGTCACTGCATGTAATTCACTTTGAATGTAAATTATTCTAAGGACAGTTAATAATGGTCACTTCGTGCTTTTAGGGAGTTTTCTAGTCTGTAACAATCATTTATGAAATGTTTTCCTAAATAATAAATAAGTTATCAAAGTTGAAAATGCATTATCCTTTTGATAGATAAGAGTTTATTTAAGATTATACTTTACAAATGTCATGTATGAACAGTTGCATTCTGATAAGTTTTCAGGAATGGAAGAGAAAGGTGTGCAACAAGGCAAATCTTTATCAAGTCCTGGACTCATAGAAGTTATTCTGGTTGTAGTATATAAGGTGGTATTGAGGGGAAAAAAACCAGAAGTGTGAAGGCAGGCTAAGTAGCTATTATAATGTCATCATAAAAATAGAGCCTGAGTTGGGTAATGACTAGACATGAAGAGAAGATGGCGAAAAGACAAGTAATGGAAATTAATTTTAAAACCATTGGAAATTTTTCATATGGTTCCACTTAATGCATTCATGGTCAACTACTGTTAGTAAAGAAAAATGCAACTGTTAAATATATGAATGAAGAAAAGATTGAAAGGTTGTATTATTTATAAGGAAAGGGTCAGTCATGCTAGAATGGAAAGATTCTATGAAGAAAATTGATGTGTTTTCTAATTTTCAAATCCTGTATGCCCTTTAGGAAGAATCTAGTTTAGATCTCATTTATGTAAAGCTTTTGCTCAGCACCCAAGTACAAAAAAGTGCTCCATGATGGGAGGGGATAGAGAACCTTATGTATTTATTTGCCAACAACCTTTGTTGATTTTCTAGAATGTGTTCCTTAGTAATGTATAATAATAAGGAAGAGTGAGCACAAAAGAATAGTTGGATCTCTCTGGTTCTCCTCAAGCAGAATATGTTCAACCTAAGCAGCCTCTTAGATAAAGTTCTTGCCTATAGTCCTGTTTTCTTTGACCTTCTCACTGTCCTGTAAGAACATGTATTATCTCCAGCCTATGAGAGCTTTCCCATTGATAACATTAGTTATGGCCACCTGTCAGATTCTAACTAAAGCTTGCTAGATTACTTCTTCATGAACTAATATACTGTAATTCTTTAAAAAAATTCTTTTCACAAGATGTTTCTGGATGGGTTCCTTTTAAAAGAATGGAGTAGTGAAATGATAAATAGTGGGCTTTGGCTAAGGACTTCTTGTATTGACAAATAACCTCTATATAGTGACCTTGCGCTGCTCTTTGAATCTTAGGTTATTCATGCAATATTTTCTTACCAAATATAGTTATGCACTTAAAGAGTATGGGTCTTATCCAATGTTTTTATATCCCTTTCTTTAAGAGACAGATGAGGTGAAAGTTACTTATAAAAATATTATATACCATGAAAACAGAAGATACTACACCCACTTAGTAGGCTGGGTATTTAGTAAATAGATACTGATAGGATTTAAAGGCAGGAAGGAATGGTTGTCCATAGGTGATTCAACCAGTCCCCTACTGTTGAACACTTGAGTTTCCTGTATTTTGCTTTTATAAACAAATTATAATGAATAAGGGTCTGTGGATTCTCAATCCACAGAGGATTCTCAATCCTCAATCCACAATTACCTGAAATCCATAGAAGGACTAGATATGTTTTGGAAAATTTAGTTTTTTGGATTTTAGAATATTTAATGTGATTCATGTTCCAAAATTATAGAACATTTCTGGGGGAGGAAGCACCAGGTAAACAAACAAGCTTCTGTTTCTGTTGGAAAAAATATGATTATAACATTGTTGGCTAAATAAAATCTATAAATAGCTTCATATTAATTCTGGTCAAATTTTGTTGCCATATGACTATCAGAATTAGGAAATTGCTGTTGGTTTTTGGAGATGGTGGACATGTCTATGCATATATATGTATATGTACACACAGACACACAGGATATTTTGGAAATAATTTCCAGTATCTGTATCAACAAAAGCTGTGTTTGTGGTAGTGTTAAATACTGCCAAATACCCCTTTCTGCTATTACACCTTTTTCTACTCTTACTAGCAATATGTGGAAGAAGAGCCCAATATTACTACTAGAATGTGTTTTCAGACTTTGGATTTTTGCCAATCCGATAAGTGAAAAATAGAATGTTGTAATTTTACAAAGAACATATTTAAGTGAAGGAATGGCAGTTCATATGGCTTTGGTTAAGGACTTTTTTGTATTGACTGATAACCTTTTAACAGTGACTATGAATTATTCTTTAAATAGCAGGGACGCATGACACTCTTCCCTCTCCTTTCTTATTTCCCTCTTTCTCTTTTGCCCCAGATATGCTGGTCCAGGGTTATATTTGTGCTCAGTCTATTAATCCAGTAAGAAATGAACATTTACCATATAGTCAGTTTTGTATTTGTCCCCAAGTTTGTATAGTTAAGTTTATTTTCTGTCCTTCGGGCAGAATTTGGGGCTAGAACATAACTAATAGTAAACAAAAGCATGGAAAAATGCACAGTTCCCATGTTAAATGTTAGGATACACTGTTTCTCTGGCCTAAGGAATTGTGGAATTTTTCTTAAAGCTAATTTCTGCCTTTGAACTCTTATACTATCTGTTTCTTCTGCCTGGAATAACATTTCTCTAGACGCCTATCCATGATGGGCTTTTTTTGTCACTCAACTCTAGGTTTAAATGTCACCTCTTCAGATACCTGAATACCCAATCTAAAATAGCCCCAGGGTCTCTCCATCCTGTAAACTTGTTTTATTTTCATCATGGCTCTTCTGGTGTTTTTATATTTGTTTATTGTCTGTCTCCCATCACTAGCATTTAAGCCCTTTTGATCTGGCCTTTTGTCTGGTTCAATGCTGTGTCCCAGAGCCTAGAGCAGTGCCTGGCACATGCTAAGTTTTTAGTAGTTGCTTCTAGAATGAATGTCTTCTTTCATTTTTTTTTTTTTTTTTCCTGTTTGCTGCTGCCTCCAAAATGCTCTTCCTTTCAGCCACCTCTTTTCTGGCTTCCAGACTCCTATTTATTCTTCAGTATACTGTTTGATTTAGGAAGGAACACAATATGTGTACAATTTGATTTCACTTGGAAACATAATTATTTTGGCTCTTCTTTGAAATAGTTCCAAAAATTTTTGATGAATTATGCCTTTGAAGCTTAATTTCAACATTTGAAACTTAATATTTTTGGTAGTGGGGTGGAGGGGAGGTCTGTCACCTGAGTAAGCTTTGTCCAGCCAAGGTGTTTCTTCTGCTTTAAAAAGCTTGCTTCTTTGATATTTCTATGATTGCTATCTTCTTTTTCCCCTTAAGATCATTGGTCTTTGTATTAATCATTTGGAAGGATTTGTGTTCTTTATACTCAAATTTCAGTTATTGAGTAATGGTTTTCACATTAGAGATAGCCTAAGGGGAAAAAGAGTTACATAAAACCACAAATCTACCACCATTCAGAAATAAAGCTTCCCATGTCGTTGCTCAGGTGTTGCAGATGTTGAAGATAGTATCAACACATACCATATGTGTTAGAAAATAAAGGAATAAGGGCAGGAGTTTAAGGAATCAGAAGAACCTCATTTCTCAATTTACTGTTGTAAGTTTAAACTAGACGTTGTGCCTCATTTTAATATGCAGTTATTTTTGGTGTTTATATGTTTTATGTTTTGATCACTGTTCAGTATTTAAACTCCTTCAAATGTGCAAAGATTAAATGTTTAATAAAAATTGCTTGTTGTTTTCAACATCTGTGTTCAGAGAACAATGGCTCACTGGAGTGCAGAAAGCTTGTAAAGTTTTCAAATGTATTGAGAATGACAGAAAGTTCAGTGAAGAGTTTGCTTCCCTCATTACAGAACTACTTCTGTGGCTGCGATTACACTAAGAGCATCTTTAATTGCTTTAAAATCTGAATGCATGATAAGAATGGATTAATTTGATTTTTCTGTTACTACAAGTAGCAGATGGTTTATGTCTTAGGAATGCTCATGTTATAAAATGAGATCCCCAGCTCATCCGTGATTGGTCACTGTTAATGAAGCATGCTGTGCTGATTATTGATTTAGAAAATGAGGATGACATGAGTATTGTGTGTGTTGCTGTAATAAATTAAAGAGGAGTATTTTAATAGCCAGCAGACATACACCTTAAATAACATGAAATATTTGATTTTCTATTCAGGTGGTCTCTGCCCTGTCAAACTAATTTTATTGTTTATTAAAAAGATATACTTTTATAGTTTCAGCTAACAAGCAGATGGTCGTCTTTACTTATTTCTGTTTTGTATTGCTGTATGACCGATCAGATGCATGATAGGAACCCAAATTAGCTTGTTGTCTGCAAAGCAATGGTGTAGCCATGGGAGGAAATCTTTTTGCAGAGTGTATATGTGTGAGTGCAAGCTTGTGCACTCACTCACGCATTGCTACTTTACTGTTTCCTTACTGTTTCTCATTTGTTTTTGAAATAAAGCTGTATACTGCAAAGTCTCTTTAATAATTTTAATTTCTCTCTCAAATAAATTTTAAAGGGTAAATGTAGGAGGAAAATAATTGGGATCTTGCATTTTTTGGCTTCAGACAGCTTCATGTAAACACTTATGTGAATTTACAGCCATATCACAGGCACTTTGTAAAAGTCAGGGTGAAGACAATTTACATATTTTTACTTTATGGCTTTGTATGTATATGGTATTTGGTGATGTCCATGGACATGTAAGTACTCTGTCCTTTTGCAAAATATTTAGTGAATCACAGCAGGTGGATTGCCTTCTTATCATTACTTAATGTCTCTCATTCTATTTCCAGAAGTCTGGGTACTCTATTTTTTATTTCAAGTACTACATGTAATTAGTTATATTGGAATAAAAATTTTGAAATTATTTCATGACAGTTTCTGTTTCATGACAGTCTTAATTGTGGTTCTGATAAAAGCATTACAGATTGAAACAAATGCTTCTTTCTTGATTGTGGTGGGTAACACTGGAAGAAGACACTATGATTTTTTTTAAACTTTGTTTCTGTGCACTTGCATTTTACTTTTAAATATTTTTTACTTCTGTAGATGTGCTTCAATTCAGAGAACATGGCCATTCTTAGCAGTTTAGTGTTATTTCAGAGTGATTTAATAAATTAAAATTATAAGCAGTAGAATCACAGCCATAAAGTAAACTTTCACTGCAGGTAGAGATCAGAAAGATAATGGGGAATTTTTAGTATTAGTATTCTTAAATGTTCCTACTTTAACCTTGAATATGAGCCATTTAAAATATACTCATAGTAGTAAAATCTTTCTGAATAAATACTTTGGTAATAATTACAAATCACGTGGAAGGGGAAAGACTCAGTGATTTAAGAGATTTGATTTTGATAGTAATGTATCATTACCTACATATATATAACATTAGCTTACATAATATTTCTGACATCATCCTCCTTCATATTAGATTTTTAAAAAGGACTCTTGGGAAAAACTAGCCGAGGTTGGGAAGTAAAATAAAATAGATTAATTTTATATCTTATGTAACAATCCATCTTGTAAGAGGATACTAGAGAACTATTCATTATTAAGGTGCTGTCTTTATGAGAGTAAAGTACTACCTGTTGCTTATTTGTTGAATAGTTATAGTGTGGTTTTTCATTTGTAACTTGTAATAAAATTATAAGCTTATTTTCCTAATCAGTTAACTGTTAATATCTGTATTTTTATTCATTTATTTATCACAAGGGAAAAACCATTAAAATTATCAAGGACTAGTTTTTACATACCCTACATTAAAATGTTTTATGACTAGTAGTATTGTACATCATTGAATAGAAAAATACTGATGCCTGCTTTTGGTTTGGTGAAGCAGTGCAAATCAGATATGTGGAAATACCTTCTTGAGAGAAGTATTTAAAAAATAAGACATTCTTGGAAATGGTTTAAAACTGATAACTTAAAGTTCTTAAAATTATTACTGTGTAAAATAATTTTTAGTAGAATAATTGAAAAATATTTGGAAAGTCCTTTTAGATTTACCTAAGAATTTATACTACAGTGAGCTAAGAAAGTGGTTTTTTAAATGTTTATTTTACTATTACATATATCCTTTATTATATCAATCCAGATAAAGGAATGGCTTTATTATTTTTCAGGGTAAATTAGTTTTATATCAGAGCTTTAATCAAGCTCTGATTAACAAATCAATTAACAAAAAAGTATTTTTGTTACATGGAAAAGCAAATTGGTATTAACATTCTCTTTTTCCTACCATGTTTATGTTTAATTCATTTTCTTCCCTCAACAATAGGTATTAAAAGTTGAGAAATGTTCTTATGAAAAGCACCTTTTCAAGGCAGATGTTGACTTGCTGATAATGATGGATAATATTTGTATTAACATTTGTCTTAATGTACCTGCTGTTTAGAAGATGCACTTTTTTTGGTATTATTTTTTCTTTTATAATACAAAAGACTGCTTTTTGAGGTAAAAGCACTGTAGGATAGTTGCTGGTTAACTTTGGGAGTATTTTCAGAAAGAGTTATGATTGCCATCAGGTAATTTGTTTTCTGCTGTGTTAAATCCTAACACTATAGGTTGGATATGTCCTATACTGAGTTTTATAGTTTGGTGTTTTAAATCCTAGCCCAACTTATTTTTTAAATTTCTTGTTTTGAAAATTTTAAGAAGTAAAAGAAGAATGTGACAGGATTGTTAACTTGTCAGCCACATTCCTCACGTCTTGTTCTTCTGAGCAGAGAGAAGAAATAGAAGAATTGAGGTTTCATAGATGTCTCATTGCACATATTGCAATGAACAGCTATAGAATTATATCATGAAATCAGCTATCTTCACGTGCAGTGTGATCAGGTTGTTACTATGGTAACATTTCCATTTGTGGATTTTTGTAGAGTTAAAATTTGTAGTCCTCACATGATACTACCATTGGCTTTTGATTTCACATGTAAATAAATCACTGTATTACCTGCATGCTATTAAGTAGCACCAGTCATAGCACTTAACGACCATCCATATACTCTAGGGTGGGGAGTCAAAGATATGAAAATGAAAGAAATGCGAAATTACATTTTAAGGCTGTCCTGATTTTGCTGCTAACATTTTAAATGTTTCTTTAAAGGAGTAAGAGCATTGCTAGTTAGTTACTTTCTGAGATGCCTTAATTTTATAAGTATATGATATGAAATTGGTTAGGCATGGTAGCAGTAGGAGGTAAGGAGGGCTTTAATTTATCAGCTAAATGGGTGCTAAATAACCAAAACAGAAGTAATGACCCTTCTGAGACTGAGAAGATTCATTTGAAAACAGTCCTCTTTCATTTTAACCTTATTAACTGTTTGACATTTGTTCTGTTTTCAGATATTCAGAAGTTGTCCTGCTCATTTCACTTCTGATTATAAAATCAGACTCTAATATCTTAGATTAACTTGGACTAAAATAGCCTATAATGTTCCCTTGTATCAATTACTGTATTCTAGTAAAGATTCCTACTGTTTTTGTTTTGTTTTGCTTCCTAAAGCCCCCTGCTGCTGTTGATTACACCTAGATCTGCTACTGATTGGAACTGTTAAAAGGCAAAGATAGTGTGGCTGGTTGCTCAATCATTTAATTGTAGGACTAATAAGAGATGTTCTCTCTGGGACCTAAAAGAAATAGCGACACTAGAATATTGTATATAAAGAGGCCAAGAAATATTCTTTTGCACTTTAATAATTTTTGAAGGTGTGAAATTTATTTACTTGTAAGGTAATGGAGGAATATCAGCAGCCTAGTTGGCTTCCTAAACCACATAATAGAACTCTGTTGAGGAAAGGAAAAGGGACGAGAAATTCTAGAGAAAATTTAGTGCTAACAGTTTTTCCCCCTGGGATTTGAATAGTTTTATCAAAATAAAACAAATGGGGTAACTATATAAAAATGTTAATTCAGTAGTAGAGACATTTGATAATGAAATGGCAAGAAATTTAAAGTTTTCATTTGTAATTGAGGCCATATTTGTAAGTGCAATATAGAATGAAGTTGTGTAAGATAATAAGCTCTTCATGAGAACTTTATATACAAGTTTTGGAATCTAGAGCTAGGATTTCTGTAATAGTTACCGGTATTTTATGAGGCATTCACAGATGAAGAACAGCTGTCAGTTTGTACCCTCACTACTTAATAAATTGAGGTCATTAGTCCTGTGCTGGACTTAGAGTTATTTGAGGGGGTATAGTTATGTATAGGTGTATTAAATACTTTATGGTAATGCTACTCCTGTTCATTATAAATAATTGCTTCTCTTAAAGGTGCAAACTACATCAGTGGTTTTAAGTAATTTGTTTGAAGTTAAGTACATCTGTTGGGAAATATTGACTGACTGTTACTTGAATTGGAAAAAAAGTGAATGTTCCTTTAAGATATTTATTGAAACACTTTAATGAGGAAATTTACATGAAGGGTGCTGTCCGGAAGGAGGCTGCCAGGAATGCATGCATGTGATAGGTTGGAGAGAGGGGAAGAGGCCAGTCTGAAAAGTTTACACTAAGGATTAGGCAGCAGGTGGAATGCTCTAATTGGAATGGTGGCAGTAGAAGTGAAGTAGAATTCAATGTTGGTGTCTTTTACTTTTTGTTGATGCCCAATTGAATCAAGCACCAAAATCTTGAAAAAATGGCTGAAATCTTATTAATGGCTAAATGAATATGCTGTAAGTAATGAATCATTAGACTGTAAGCTCCTTGAAGGCTAATTATTCATTTTTGTGGTCTCAGCACTTGACACATTACATTACTTATAGTAGTCATTCAACCTTTTAAAGGGAAAAAAGTAAATACAAGAGAAAGCTCCTGTCTTGATTTGCTAGGATTGTCATAGCAAAGTATCACGAACTTAGTGGCAGAAATAACAGAAATGTATTGTCTCACTGTTTTAGAGGTGAAAAGGCTGAGGTCAGGGTGTTGGCAAGTTTAGTTCTTTTCTGCAGGCTGCAGAGGAGGGATCTGCTCTAGGCCCCTGTCTTTGGCTTGTAGACGGCTGTCTTCTCCCTGTGTCTTCAAATCATTTTCCCTCTGTAGGTGTCTAAATGACTGCTTGTGTTACCTCTTATAAATAAGAACACAGTCACACTGTGTGAGGGCCCACCTTCATGACATCACTTTCACTTCATTTCTTCCTTAAGGCTCTGTCTCCAAATAAGGTCATACTCTGAGGTACTGGGGGTTAGGACTTAAACTTAAGAATTTTGGGGCATCATAATTCAACCAGTGATAAGTCTCTTTGAAGTTGATATGGTTGCTAGGCCACTGGCTGATGACATATACAATGAGTTGAAAAGTACAGATGGCCATTGTACAGTTAATGTCTATATGGGATGCCCAGCTATATGTCCCTTCCTAGTTAATACCATGTAATGTAAGTTTCACCTCAGTTTTACTGTTTTTCAGTTTATATCTGCAGTTTGACAGCTAACCATTGTACTGGTTTCCATCTAGTGGCAGAAGGAGGAGATGGGAAGCTGAACAAAGTACAATAGAACTAATTTCCTTGTCTCCTCTTCCACTTTATTTTACCTTATTTAGAATAATTTAAAGCATTATCTACCCCCATCACCCAGACTTCTTAAATTTTAGGAAAATAAGCATTATCTAAGTATTATGGGTAATAATGAAATTACATTTATAATGTTATATTAAGTGGGTTTTTATGTACAATTTTGAACAGGTAGTCATTTATCTAGAACAGATGTTCTCAAAGTGTGGTCTCTGGATCAGCAATGTAGCCTTACCCACAGACTCTTAAAAAAGGCAAATTCTTAGGCTCTATTCCAGACCTGTGGCTCAGAAATTCTAAGGGTGGAGTCCAAAATCTGTATTTTAATAAGATCTTCAAGTGATTCTGTATATACCAGCATTTAAGAACCAGTTATATATTGTGTGAATATAAGTACACTGTATAGTACCTAATTTTATTGTTTTCAGTAATTATAGAAGCTTAGAGTTATATGTATTTTTCTTTCTAATATTATTTTGGTTATATTATCTAGTACTGAGACTTTGACTAGGAATGGTACCCAAAGTTATTACATTATTTTTATGGGAAACCATTCATTTCTATTGTTGGTTTATTGTGTATCTTTCTAGAAATGTTTTATGCATGTAAATCCAAAGAGATAAAGGTCTTTCTCTCTCTCTCTATATATATATATTCTCTCTATCTCTCTCTATGTAAACATACATGTATATATATGTTTGTATATATTCTTCTTCACTCTTTTTTCTCCCTCTACAGGTGGTAACATAGGACCTTGCTATTTTCAGTTATCATTGTAACTTAGACTTCCTGTATTAATGTGTTATTCTTTTGTCTTTCTCCTTTCTTCTTTTTAAATAGCTCTTTGCTAATACCATTGTATGCCTGTACAATAACTCATTTAACAAGTCCCCAGTTGATGGACATTTAGGTTTGTTTCAGCAGTTTATTATTTTAAAAATTCTGTGAGAAATATTCTTGTGAGTGGAGTACGGAATTTTTTTAGAAGATTCACACTAAAAATTCACATGCATATATAAAAGTTATATCTATATTATTTCATATGTGCAGGTATATTTGTAGTATAATTTCCTAAGAATGTAATTACAGGGTCAAAGAGTATATCATAATTTTGATAGCTATTTCCAAATCATCCTCCAAGGAGATTACACCAGTTTATGCCCCCTTTAGCAGATACAAATTACTGTTTCAAAATGTGTTTATTTGAAGGTACACCAGTGTTATATACTAGCTTTATATTTTTGAAGAAAATATCTATGTTAAGCTAAAAAGAAAACACAAAACTTAAAGTAGTATCTTGAACAAACTGTATATAAAGATTACTTCAGAGTTTCTTACATTGTTATAATATATTTTAGAAACTTCTTGATACATAAATTGAAGATAGGATTGAAGATTGTCTCCACTAATCTGAAGTATATCTACATTTAGTGATTCATTAAAAAGGAATTTTTACATATCTGGGAAAAAACATGTCTTTGAAATAGTTTTGGTTTACTGTCAATGAGTACTTGGACAATCTTTAAATGTGGGGATTATTTGAGATACTACATATGTAGTTGTTTAAAAATTTATGATTTTTTTTGTAACCGCCATAATGTTTTTAATTAAAACTCTTTTTAGGTTTTTCATTTACGCAGTATCATTGGTTTATATTGTGTTAATCATTTCAAAATTTAAAATGAAGCAGTAGTGAGACATAGAACATTGGTTTTTTTGTGTGTTTTTAAAAACATTCTATACTCCACCCACCCTCCCCTTCCCCCTTTTTAGCACTCTCTTAACTTAAAACTACTAAACAGATTTTTATTTTAATCTTTGGAACAAAAAATGTTCTCTTGGGCTGATACCAGTGCTTTCCATGCCAAGTTACAGACCGGAATCTATTTTTATAGGCCAAGATACAAACCTCTGAAAACCAGAGTTTATAATGGAAACATTGACAGGTCCTTAACTATCACAGCACACATGGCACTGCTGAAATCATAAGGTACAAGGCACAAGATTTCACATGCTGGGTGAGCATTGAATTTTTCAGTAATTGTATTGTCAAATGCTTTTCAGCTTGGTTTAATAAGCATCATGTGCAAATGGAGCTATGTTAGGGGCCATGAGAGCACATTGTCTGGGCCTGATTCCTGCCCTCTGAATGCTTGTACTGAAGCACACAGATGCTGAAAAGCACTGGGGTAAACCCTTTGGGAGATGGCTTAGAGAAGGGATTTGATGGGAAATAGGTGGGGTTTCCTATCTGTAGATCTCATTTGTGGTACAGCCCTGAAAATCCTGCCTGTTTTCGCATGTAGTTCATTACACTTGTGTTCCAGGTATTATTACAAAGTAGGTGAAACTAATCAATGACGTCTGCATTTTATTTATTTTATTTATTTATTTAAAGATTTTATTTATTTGTCAGAGAGAGCGAGAACAAGCAGGGGCAGCAGCAGACAGAGGGAGAAGCAGGCTTCCCACTGAGCAAGGAGCCCCATGTGGGATTTGATCCCAGGACTCTGGGATCATGACCTGAGCCAAAGGCAGCTGCTTAACCCATTGAGCCACCAAGGCGCCCCAACATCTGCATTTTAATAGTATCACAGAACAAAGTTTAAATTTTATATTTTTACATAATCAGTTAAGTTTGATATTGAGTAGGTAGATGAATTGAGAGCTTACCATTTTACTTTCTCTTTGAGGGATCCTATCTAGGTTAAAAAAAAAAAAGGAATAGCTTTCAAAGACAACATTTGATAACTCAGCTTTATTTAATTAAAGAGACATCATTAAAACAACCACTCTGGGTCCTTTGAATCACCATACAGTGTTTCAGTCATATTTTAGTTTAAATGGGACTAGTCCTCCTAACATTAGTTAATGATTGCCATCAGTTAACACCAATGAATGGTCCTGCAATATTTTAAGTACTTTAAAGGGAAACATGAACGCAGAACATATCAGATACCTTTATGGAAAAACAGTTAAAATGTTTTAAAGTGAATATTTAATTTGAAGGTTCATGGCAGGTGGGATTCTGGCATTTGTAACACCAACATTGTCTACTCTCTTACTGTCTTGTCTTTATCTTGTTAAATTCTGGAGAGAAGTGGAGGTGTTATGTCAGATATGCTATCTCAGAGGCATTGTGAAGTGTTAGAGAAAACCAGTATCTTGTGGGAAGATAATGAAGTGATAGTTTGTTGCTACAGATTTTCCAAGTACTGCCAGAAGGAATAGGTAAAAGGAAGATGTTAATTTGAATCTGAATCAGATTTTCTGTTCTAGTTTAAATTTGCCTTATCCATTGACCTATATCCATATACGTTTAATAAGATTCAAATAGGAGACATGCTTGACATCCCAAGAGGCATCTTTGTATGTTTCAGACTGGTTTTCTACTAATAAAGAGAATATGGGCATTTTTTTTTTAGTAGTTTAAGAATTTGAATCTGCGATTCATTTTCTTCCCCTCATGTGTTAGAAATAATGCTTTTGTATCTTGAAGGATGGAAAATTTCTAAACGTAAGTTATTTAATTTTGTTCAGTTGTACTAGTTCTGGAATAGGGGGTCCTCATTTGACTTATTTCTTTAGGGAGGAAATTATATACCCTAGCTCTCCTGTCTACTTCTCTTTGCCATTGCTGTAGAAAACCTCACCACACATTTCAGGAACTACGGGTGTTGTTGATCTTGGTTACTTAGGTAAGAGGTAATATCACCTTATATTTTAAGAAGTATCATTTTATCTCACTATGAGGTAAAATGGAAGAGTGTGTGATATATCTAGATCTATAGACAGACACTGAGTTCCTAGATTTACATATGTGTCTGCTTTATAAATTGTTCGAGAAACAAAAGTACAATGACGGAATGATGGAAGCATATACTACATAAAACCAAAATCCAGAAGACTTGTTAGAGCTGACTAAACTTATTCTCTTGTAAATCACATCCATAACTGAGAGGGCTGGTAACCACTAAAGGCCTGTGGACATATCAGACAACTCAAAAAATCTATTCTATACTGATTGTATTAATAAATTTATCTGATGCTGTCTTACCACTAACAGTTTCTAACTGAAACAGTTTTGAAGAAGGTCCATATTTTTAATCAGTGAAAAAAGAGACTTAGATTTTGTTTTGCCTTTGTGCCTCACAAAGCAGAGATTGTGTGAGTTGGGGCCAAGGTTTTCTTTTCCCAGCTCATTCACATGTTTATCCTTCCCTCCCATTGTCTCTTATTAGGACTTGATATACAGACACTGGGCTAGGAGCTCATGACCTTCAGTAGTCAGTAGCTATCATTTACCCAGAAAAAACTGAAGACATTGAATTCATTCAAAATAAAATCAAATTACATTTAGTGTTATATTTTCTTATATGGCTCTCTAATTTAATTGGTTGATTTTGATTGATTATAGGTATTTCTCCAAAAATACTGGAAGCACCCTGAGGACTGTCATCTGTCTAGATGCCCTTTTGTGTGACTTGGTTTTCCATCCTTTGCTATACTTTTTCTATGCTGACTACTTTTTACCTTATCTTCCTCCTTCTAGTGTACCATAGTCTTGATATTACTTCTAGTACTGATCTTTTATTCTTAACTTTCTGAAGAAAGGCTCTTTTCTGAAGAATGTCTTGAGCGGATGACCCAGGTGCTCAAGTGTTTTTCCTCACTTGAGACATGTAATGTGGTCCCTATCATATCATCTCACACTCCCATGCCCAACCCTGTGTCTTTCCATCTCATTCAAAGTATAAACCAGAGTCTTTTCATGGCCTAAAAGGACATAAAGGGCCTGTCCCCTGCTGCCCCCACCTCCATTTCTCTCCATTCACACCCCCTTTTTCTTTGTTTCTCCAAAACTCCTACCTGTTTCCCATTTTAGGGTCTCTGTATTTCCTGTTCCCAGCAAGCTCTACCCCCAAATGATTTGGTGGCTTGTTCCCTCACTTTATTCAAATGCCACCACCTTTTCAGGGCCTCTCAAGATTACACTTTGACATATAAGCTCCCAGTTCTCAAATAAGCTCTCCATCATGCCCCATCATTCTTTGTCCCCTTATCCTCTTTACATTTTCTTCATAATATATGCCACTACTTGACATGTAAATTTTTTTTATGCTTAGTTTATTGTTTGCCTTCCCCTAGAATGTAAATTTTCTGAAGACAGAGACTTGGACTGTCTTGATCACTTCTAAATGATGACCTTCTAGACTGGTTGCTGACATACGGGAGGATTCAACACATATTTTCTAAGTCGAATGTATGCTACACTTGTGCAGTCCCTGCTTTCTCCAATTTCTGCTTCCTTCTTTCCTTTCTCAATAAACAAATTGAGAAAATATTATGTGAAATCTAATTGCAGTGTATAAGGTAGAGGACAAATCTTAGGGGATATTTGAAGGTTTTGTGTTTTTGAACTGTAAGTACCCTTTTGTCTTTGCTCTCATTCTAATAAGCTAATTGTGTAAACATCACCATCAGAGCAGTGGCAGTGTGATGGTGATAGTAATAACAATAATAGCTAGTATTTATTGAGTGCTTACTATGTATGTGCCCAGTAATTTTCTGAGTTCTTTAGGTTTGTTTGTTTAATCCTCACAAAACCTATGAAATAGATATTTCTCATTTTACTTTGAGGAAACTGAGAGACAAAGTTTATCCAGCTTACCTAAGGTCAGAGAGTTAATAAAGGCATTTCCTCAATTTGAGCCTAGAAAATGTGATTCTATCACTGGTGTCAACAAAAGTAGATTATGGAAATTTCCTTTTGCAGGAATAGTTAAGCATGGTAGTGGAAAGAAGTGTGATGCTAGTGCATTATAGGAGGGGGTGCTTTTCTTCCTTGGGCTGTTCTTGCCTTTTGAATCCCTTGGAAGACAGAAAACCTATTTTGTTCACTTTTTCCTTATTAGAAGTAGAAATATGGGATTGAATTTTATATGATCTAGTTTCTGAATTTGCTCATTTAACTGGCAGAATGGAATGAGAAGTTAGGGAACATTTCAGAGAGAAAGGAGCCATTGAGATGAACTTTGGGAAGTGATTAGTGGGATCGGGTCTGATAGATACTTGGTCAATAATATTTACTGTTATTTGCCAGATCATGAGAATAGAAGAGTGGTTTTTCTGTTCTGTTTTGCTTTAAAAAAGTATTTCAGAGAGAGAGGAATGGGTGTGATAGGTTTTCTTGACGGAGGCTAGTTGCTCAAATAAATAGAGATGGGAGAACATTGGGTGTCTTTAAAGAATGAAAGGGTATGAAAGAAAAGATTAGAAAGATAGATCTGGGTAGATCATGAAAGGTATTGAGAACCTGTGGAGTATTTATATGTAAGCAGGCGTTATGGAACCATGATTATCCCTTTACGTCTTAGAGTTAGAACTCTTCTAATACATCTCCTTTGCTATGGGATTCTGTCCTGCATTACATGGTATGTACGTTTTCTATATTCTGCCTCCTATCAGATTCTAAGTGTTAAGATAGCAAGGATGTTGTCATTCCTCGTTCTTTATTCCCTGGAGTTCCTTTCTTAGAACTAATATACATAGTGGGAACCCAGTAGGGATGTCCTAAAATGAATTTTTAAAGAAGTCTGCATTTATGTCCCAGCCACTTAGTTGTGCCATTGAGCTGAGATCCTTAACCTACTAGTTTCAATAGCCACATATATAAAATAGGGATGATAAGATGCCTTTCTGATAAGATGCTGAGGAGATTGAATGGGATAATAACATAAAGCATGGTGTCTAGCTGGCATTTACTAAGCATTCAGTAAAATATTAGTAATTATTAGTACTGCATACTTCTCAGGATAGAGAATGCATGGAACAAATTATCATAATCATTCTTTATTTCTGTTTTGTTCATGAACATAATCTGTTGTTCATTGTACCATATTTACAAAGGAAAATTTGGTTTTCTTTAAATCATTCTTTTCTGAATGCATGCTGCAACATTATTTGCCATATGGGGACCATTTAAAGTATACATGAATGATCATTCAATTTACACCATACTTCTGATTTTTAATACTGTATTAAAATTGCTGTGTATCCATGATTTATTTTTTTAAAATCCTATAAATTATTAAGCAAAAGACCACATACTTGAAAATTGGGCAAAAGACATGAACAGGCAGTGCTTAGAAAAGGAGACCCAAATGGCTAGTAAGTAGATATGAATGTTTAATTTTATGGGTCAACTTGAGTGGGCCACAGAGGGCTCCTAGATATTTGGTCAGACATTATCATAGGTGGTTTTGTGAGGGTGTTTTGGATGAAATTAATATTTAAATGGGCAGAAGTAGATTGGCCCTCTTAATGTGGGTGGGCCTCATCTAATCAGTTGAATGCCTGAATAGACCAAAAGGCTGACCTTACCCCTAGCCAAAGGAATTGACAGCAGACTGACTTGGACATAATCTACAGCCTCCCTTTCTGATGGCCTTCAAGCCATATCATTGGCTTCTCCTATCTGACGGCCTTTGAAATAGAGCATTCTATTTCTATCCAGATCTTCCTGGATCTCCAGCCTGCCTTCCCATTAACTTTGCAAATTGAATTTGCCAGGTCTGTAATTATGAGAACCAGTTCCTTATAAACAAACAAACAAACAAACAAAAAACCTCTTTCTCTTTCTGCTACTTTTTCTTCTATTCTTGTCTCTTTCTGCTACTTTTTCTTCTATTGGTTTGTTTCTTTGGAGAACTCTGTCTAATAGAACAGATGAAAGGATTTTCAATCAAGAAGTAGTCAGGGAGGGGCACCTGGGTGGCTCAGTTGTTAAGCATCTGCCTTTGGCTTAGGTCATGATCCCAGAGTTCTGGGATCAAGCCCCATATCCGGCTCCCTGCTCAGCAGGAAGCCTGCTTCTCCCTCTCCCACTCCCCCTGCTTGTATTCTTGTATAGCTGTGTCTCTCTCTCTGTCAAATAAATAAATAAAATCTTAAAAAAAGTAGTCAGGGAGATGCTAATTAAAACCACAATGAGACCACTCAGATTGCGGGAGTGGGGGGGAAAGAGGCTCATGATACTAAGAGCTAGCAGGGATGTAGAGAAATAGAAACTGTCCCATACCAACCCAAAAAGTGGTATATGGTACTTTGGGTAGAAGTTTGGCAATATTTTGTTAAAGATAGGCAAACAATTTGATCTAGCAATTTTACTTGTAGGTTCAAATTACTAAATTCATCAAAATAAGATTGCATTAGATGTTAAGGTATGATATCTTAAAATTTAGTTTTGTGTTAATATGATTCTCTTGAAAATTCTTTCGTGATCCACTTTGATATTTGATTGCTTATTTAACAATAGATATACATATGTGGCTTGCCTCTGGGCTCACAATTACTGTTTTGCACAGACTTCCACAGGGTACTCAATAATTTTTGAAATGAGATGGTTTAAAGAAGTATATCAAGAATTTCAGTCACTATGTCCATTGTGAAGTTCTAGTAGTAACTGAAAAATACAGATTACTTTTCATATATTTTGGGTGTTAACACTCTTCTGTCAGTAAATTGTTAGAATGATTTTGTAGAGTATAATCCTGGTGTTCAGGAGAGTGTGTGTGACATATAAAAATAATTCATATCATACTATAAGGCAAAATATTAGTTTCTCAAATATGAGAAAGAGAAAAGGTCATATCAGTGTATTTGTATAATTATGTAAGTTAACTGCTTTGACCACTTATAGTCACTTATCATACTTAAATAACAAGTGGACTTTTTAAAATACTTAGTAAAAACTAGAGTTTCATACTACTTGGACAAAGTCTTCCTACGATACTAAAAATAGCTATCTTAATCTTTTACTTGATTTTTCTAGGATTTAAAATCCTAGATATTTAAAATATTACATATTTATGGTTTTTAAAGTTATAAGGTTGGTTTTTTTTTTTTGCTAAGGAAGATTTTGTAAAAATGTACTTAAGTGAAAATGAGTATATTTGGACTTTTGGGGAAATTCTTACTGGTTTCAAAAGCCTCTTTAGGAAAAAATTATTTTATGATAATGTTACTTGAAGTGCTTGATCCTGTTTGGTTCCATTAGAAATTAAGATAAAATTTCCAGGCCCTAAACAGTTTTCAGAGCTTCACATCTCTATTTATTTAACTCAATGTATAAATAGCACCTTGTGATTCCAAGTGACTGTGTCATTGTTTTGTAAATGGGTAAAGGGTAGCATGAAGTTTGTAATCTACCTTTAAAGTATTTGCTGAGGTTTAGGCATACATTATCAAAATTTTAGAAATCATGCAATGTTTTCATTTAAATCAGTGTGGTGAGAAGTCTTTATATCTAATTTAATGTACTAATCTTTTAAACGCTTATTGTGATATTCACTGAAATTTTGGAGTAAGCATGCTACTTTCTTCTTGCTAGAGTATATACACAGGAAGAAGTATGTATTCTGTCGTAAAAGTCTCTGGCAGTTGGAATAGGGTTTGTGTAGCCTTTCTGTTGTCCCTGTGTACATCCACATTACTATTTGTATACTTACTGTTTTGTTAATTTCACTCTTTCATCAACCCTTTTCAGGTCTTCACTTGTTCTACATGAGATTTACGGAGTTTTTCTGGTTTTTCAGTATGCATTGATGTCTTGAAAAATTCTTCAGTAGTAGACATAGAACCCTTATGCTTTGTGTCATCAGGATATCATGTGAACACTGTATCATCTTCTGTTCTTTATACCTAATCCTTTTTTCTTTATCTTTGATTTTAGTAGTGCTTGAGACTTATTCTCTTGTAAGTGAAATGTGGACAGTTTTAGTCTCATTTTGAGGGCCCATAATATTTACATTTTTAAGCTATACATATATATCTTTTTTTAAAAAACATGGACATCTAAGTGGTTTTGGTGTTAGAAAACATAGAGAAAAGTCATACGTACACAAGTCTCTTAGGTAAAGATGGGACTGTTTCAATCAACATGGCTAGCAAAGACTCTGAGGGAATCTCTCAAGTCCTATCACTTTCCAGTGAAGCTCAAATTTATTATTTTACAGTAAGTTACTATTTTAAGTGACTGTCATTTTCTGTTATCAATTATAGAAAAATCTATATATATGCCATCAAGTTGGAGAGTTGCAGCTTTTCTTGTCTCTATAAATAATGATGATCTTCTATCATAACTGAAACATTTTTACATTCATACTGAGGTTTCTTGTTTCTTGTGCCCAAATATATAGAAGCTACTGCTTACCATGAGCAAATAAGCTAGTCATTTTTGAAGTTACTAATCAGTTAAATTGGAGTTTTTCATGTGGAGTATAATGTCTTCACATTATGCATTTTTTTTTTAAATTTAAGGTCACACTCAGCTTACCATACCCCCAGATCCTCATGCAGTATCATGAATATCTATTAACATTTTATTTACAATATGAGAATGAATCTGTTATATATTTGAGTAAGAGTGGTCTCAACAAGTTAACAAAGTTCAGTTTTCTTTTTTTTTGTTTCTGTTTTCTAAATGCATCTGTGTTCCTTAGTGGTAAGGATAATCTCACTGTAAGAATAGTCATGTACTCTATCTCCATTCAGCAGGGTCCCCAGCGGTACTTAGATTTTTGTTGGGTTGTTTCATTTTCTGCATTTGGTAGGTGATGACTTCCATTAAGAAGTTGGTTTGTGGGGCACCTGGGTGGCTCAGTGAGTTAAAGCCTCTGCCTTCGGCTCAGGTCATGATCCCGAGTCCTGGGATCGAGCCCCACATCGGGCTGCCTGCTCAGCGGGGAATCTGCTTCTCCTTCTCCCTCTGCCTGCTACTCTGCCTGCTTGTACTGTCTGTCAAATAAATAAATAAAATCTTTAAAAAAAATTTTTTTAATTAAAAAAAAAAAAAAAAAGGAAGCCATCTCAGAGGGGTGCCTGGGTGGCTCAGTGGGTTAAAGCCCTGCCTTCGGCTCAGGTCATGATCTCAGGGTCCTGGGATCGAGTCCCGCATTGGGCTCTCTGCTCAGCAGGGAGCCTGCTTCCTCCTCTCTCTCTGCCTGACTCTCTGCCTACTTGTGATCTCTGTCTGTCAAATAAATAAATAAAATCTTGAAAAAAAAAAGAAAAGAAGTTGGTTTGTTCATTTCTTCATTATTATATTTCTTTGCAGTTACTTAGGGAAATTAAAAGATAAGTTGCTGCGGGGCCAGGTCATTTGAGTTGTATATCTTGGTCTTTCCCGTCAGTGATTACTAATTAGTGATAACTAGATAGCAGCTCTAGAAAAACAACTCTCTCCTGCTTTTGGGTTAGTTTTTTTGGGATCTTACTCTCAGAGTTTTCATCTCATTTAATCCTGAGACTTCTGTAATGAGAATACCGCATATTTTCCCATAGATGCTCATTCTCATTTATCTACTGATAGGCTTGTTAGATAAAGTACAGGATGCACAATCAAATTTGAATTTCAGATAAATTATGGATAATTTTGTAGTATAAGTATGTTATAGATACTACTTTTATTGTTTTTTTGAAATTCAAATTTAACTGGGCATCCGTAGTTTTACTTTATTTCAATTAATAATTTCAGCTAATTAGCTAATGCTAAGTCTGGTCACTTATTTCCTGGGCTCTTTCCTCACTAAACTTTGAGCTCCTTGGGTGTAGAGGGGGTGGATGTACCTTAATTCATCTGTACATAGTTTTCCTATCTCGTGGTAGTCTTGTGATTTTTACCAATGAAAGAATAAAATCTCTAATAAGCCATATTGTTTCTTTATCTGAGTATTTATAAAGCAACTGTGTTTGACTAAGTTTGCCCTTTTAAGTGAGTTAAGTTCATTGAAAATAATCATGTTTCAGTGAAGAGTGCAGATCTCAGTATTAATTAAAAAAAATTCGTCTCCCTTTTTCTTCCCTTCTCTTCGTCATCTCTTTTCCCCTCTCTTTCCAGCTCTTATATAATTAGCTAGCATTAACAGCAAATGTTTACTTTAGTTAAATTATTCAGAACATTTATTTTACTTGTCAGAGGTTAGATCAGGTTGTTGTTTGAACTGGTAATTAAATGCAGCCTAATATGCTCTCGTATTTATATGCAATATAAGCCTGCTTCCTCATCATTCTGTATAATTTTGATGTTCAAGGCTGACATTTCAAAAAGGTTTTCTCTTTTCAAATATTGCTCATTCTTCTTGAACTCCTAATTGTTATAGTTACCTTGATTTTATGAAAACCTGACTGAATAGTTTAAAGGCTAGAGGTGTTCTCTGTATAAAATAGGGACAGTAACAATTGGAAGTAGTTTGGTATGGCTGTATAAAAACAAAAGGTTTGAGCACTAGGCTAAGCTACTTTCCCAGTCTTTGCATCTTGAGCATCTGTTCTAGGGAACTCTGAAACCAAATGAGGATACACTGTGGAGAGCTTTTTGTTAGACCACTTTAACTTTTTATAATGCTCAATTTTCTCTCCTTTATGTAGTTACAACTGCTAGTTTCTATTATTGTATAGCATTTAAATATTTGAAAGACCAAATATATTCTTATTTTGTATTATAAAATATTTAAGCCCACCTGTGAACATTTCATATATTCACTTATTTCTGATTATATATTGTTTATGAATCTAGTTTGTTTCTGTAGTAAATTGTTTACTCTAAACATCTTGTTCTGATAGCCTGGAAACTATAAGAAATAAGTCTTCATTGTTCTTAGGATGGTAGACCCTTATGTATTCCTATACCTGTTTAATTGGCAACACTTAGATGGTACAATTGTGTGGTTGGTAAAAGGGAATTAGGTTTTCAAGAGTTTACCAATGAGTGATATTTAATACTGAATGACATGTATTAAGACAAATGCTTTTATATATAATTTATTTGGCATTGTAAATGCATTTATCTTGTGAGAAACAGACCCCCTGTTGTCAGATGAAGTATTCTGGAAAGGTTTGGAGTAAATAAATAATAAAACTACTTTGATACACAATCTAACCAATATTAAATATTAAGACTTTCAGATGATTGATTTTAATACTTAATTAACTTATTTAAAGTCCAAAGTAACCCTCTTGCATTAAAGATTGGCCAGATATAAAAATAGAACTTTATTCTCTTTCTTTGTTTTCCTTCTTCTTTTTCTTTCGTTCGTTCTTCCTTCCTCCTTTCCTACCTCCTTCTCTTCTTATGATGAAGACTTTAGAACATCATTATTCCCAAACATCAAATTTACCTCTAGCTGCCAACATTTTTGAATAGAAGAGGTTTTTTAAAATAGAAAATTCTATAGATAATGTTCAGTTACTCTCTCTTAATTATGAAAATATAGCTTCTATCAAAGTTTGTTGCTTTTATAGCCAAGATGTCATGTTTTAGGTTATATACCCATCATGGTAAATGCATGCTATCTGCGACAGATACTTACTCATGCTCTATCCTCTCCCCCTTTCATAATCGTGCTCTGGAAATAGTTCATTTAAGCTCTTTGATATGTTTTTCTTATAGGAGATATCTTTATGTAAAGTAATATTACTCTGTCATTTCAGTGTTTGACTTTTAAGTTTACCATCAGTCAAGAATTTAAATGAATGAAGTATGCTTATATGAGCTTTTCTGAATATGGATGTCCTTAGAAGACACAATTCAGAATGCTAATTCTCTGCCTATGTATTAGAAGCTGTGAAAGAATCAGTGCACACTGAAATACATAGAACTTCAGATTCAGAGGGAATAAATTATTTTTCCAGAGGCTTTGTTGATGTGATACCATATTAAAAGAAAAAAAAAGTATTGATTTGACCTGTCCTTTTATCTGTATAATGCTAAGAATTTGAGATCTTTCACTTGAGATTGCTTGTATTGCTTCACTTGACAAAGAAAATAATATTGTTTTGATATTTTATCAAATATACTTTAAAACTGTCATCTAAGCTTTAGTGCTAAACTGTTACCCTCTCATTAAATATTAACTGTTTTCACAAGACTTCCCTTCTTTCAGGCAGATCACTTTTATCCTAAGATTTAATATTGCAAGAACCAGGGATGCCTGGGTGGCTCAGTTGGTTAAGCCGCTGCCTTCGGCTCAGGTCATGATCCCAGAGTCCTGGGATCGAGTCCCATATCACCCCGCTTCTCCCTCTGCCTCTGCCTCCCTCTGCCTCTGCCTGCCACTCTGTCTGCCTGTGCTCGCTCGCTCGCTCTCTCTCCCTCTCTCTCTGACAAATAAATTAAAAATATAGATATATTGCAAGAACCAGATTTGTAAAGCCAATATAATTGTCCTTAAGATTAGTCTTGGATTTTAAATGGCAGGTTCAGCCTAAAGTGTCAATTCCTGTGACCAGGATAGCAGTAAAACCATATTGCACAACCCGTTTTGAGTTTTGTGAATTTTGAGTTTATGTGAAGCAGGAAATTTAACTGTTATTTATAGTAATGTAGCAAAGAAGGGATATCTCCTTTTTCAAGTCTTGGAAGGTATATTGCTGTGTGTTCTAAATTAGAAAAAATAAGACTGCCTTCAGTTTTAAAAATTCTCAGGGTTTTGTCAGGGAAATTCTTGGGATAGATTGACATTATTTAAGAAAACTGAAATCCATCAGTTATGAATTTTAGTAGTCATTTACTCTAGATATTTTGGTCATTATATATTTTTCTATCTGCCTTTTGTATAGAGAAGATTAAGGCCTACCAAATATCGAAGTCTGGGTTTGTAATACAAATACAAGATGTAATGATACAGTGTGCTTTTCAAACTGTTTATGCCATTTTGACTTTTAATAGTGATTATCTTAAAATTTTCAAGTTAAAAAAACTTCCCTTAATTCTTTATTTAAATTTTTATCAAATATTTTCCTATGGTCTGATATTTATAGGTAAAAGATTATTCATAATAGTGATTAAAATTAATATAGGCACATTTGTTTAAAAACCTTTGATATTCTTCTTTGTAGTAGTCAAATATTTTAATGTTGGCATAGTCACAAAACAAATTGGAAAGTTTTTAAGAAAATTACTTCACATTTAAACGCAACACTATATTGTGGTTTTATAAGATAATCACAATAGCTGTAGCCAACCTATACTTAAATGTTTTTTATTCTAGAAAGCTAAAATAGCCTTTGTATTTATAACCAAACAACAAAAAACAAAGCAGCGCCTGCTTAATAAGTTGCTTTTGAACAAGATTATTTTTTAAATCCATAGTTAAAAGTAAGAGCATCATGCAAACCTTTTCTTCAACAGGTTTCTTGAAAATAACTTATTATTACTGTTCAGTTTGCCTTATTTGAATATAAAAGAATTTTAGTGATTCAATTTCAATCTATAGGCATAATAAATCAGAATATCATGGATGCCTAATTGTACAGAATAATTGTAGACTGGTATATTTGGTAAATTTTATATGTTGGTTTTAGATTATAACCATAGGCATTGGTTTGTAAAGAATTATTAAAGCTGAAAATAGTGAGTGGCTTTTTTTTTTTAAAGATTTTATTTATTAATTTGTCAGAGAGAGAGAACAGGCACACAGAGGCAGAGGGAGAAGCAGGCTCCCTGCTGAGCAAGGAGCCCGATGTGGGACTCGATCCCAGGACGCTGGGATCATGACCTGAGCCGAAGGCAGCCGCTTAACCAACTGAGCCACCCAGGCGTCCCGACTTTTTTTTTTTTTTAATTGAGTGACTTCTTGAACCTAACTTTCTCTAAGGAGTCAAAAAGACCTTAAGTATCTTTGAAAATCTTGAATGAATATATGAACATCATCATGTTGTAGAGTATCGTATTTTAGCTAGAAAGGTGTTTGTTTTTTAATGTTCTTTTTAAACATATACTTTGATATCAGTTTGGTAATTACTTGTTTATTTCTCATAAAGTTCAAAGTATATAAAATTCCCTTATTTGTGTATTTTAGGTATGTGAAGTGTACTATAAAAATTAAAAAAATTAAGGTAATGATATGAAAACATGTCTAGGATATTAAAGACATTTTATGGAAATCTGGCAGTTAACTTAGAATGCATTTTCCAACATTTTCTCTCGTATTTTCAAAAGTATAACAAAATGTATGAGAATATGAATTTTAACATTAAAGTAGTCCATAGGCAAAATACAATTTTGACATGTGTTTAATCTATTCCACAGTTGTTTTTTTTTTAAATTCCAATTATTTGCCCATACTTTAAAGAGATTTCACATAAAATAATGGTTTTCTAGCTTGTCTTGAGTAAGCTGAAGCAGAGTAAAGGGTGTTTTCAGTCATTCACAGACCCTGACCTCTTGTACCGCTTTGTTTTATACCTTGTCTGTTTGGCTCATTGACTTACTGAGAGCCAAATATAGTGCCAGAGTAAAGAATGTGAGCTCTAGGAGCACCTGGATGGCTCAGCTGGTTAAGCAACTGCCTTCGGCTCAGGTCATGATCCCGACTGGGATCCTGGGATCGAGTCCTGGGATCGAGTCCCACATCAGGCTCTGAGCTCCATGGGGATTCTCCTTCTCCCTCTGACCTCCCCTCTCATGCTCTCTCACTCTCTCACTTTCTCTATCTCTCAAATAAATAAAATCTTAAAAGAATGTGAGCTCTAGAGCTAGATAAGATAGGTTCAAATTCTGACTTCAACATTTACTACTTGTGTGATTGTAGACAAATGAGTTAATCTCTTTGTACCTCAGTTTTCTCTTTGGTAAAATGAAAACAATGAGGCAGGTATGTCAGTAGGACTGTTGGGAGGATGAAATGATGAATATATATGAAGCATTTACAGTGGTTTTGACATATTCATTTCTCAGTCGATGTTCATTTTGATTAATACTGCTTTTTGCTTGGCCCTGTTAGGAATTTGAGTTTGGTGGTCCTTACTACTCCATAGCAGAGGACTTTATTTCTTAATCTGCTTTAATTTTGCTTAATCAGCAAAATTAATCAGATTCTGCTTTATAATGTATATAACTGATCATTTACTTTTTGCTGCCCTCTACTAGATTATATTCCCTAGAATTCCTTCAGTATTTTAAGTGCTAAATATTTGTACACATAAGAAGCACATAATGGATGGCTGTCTAGATTTATGGCTTTAGGACTTGTTTATGGCTTTAGAAATTCTCTCTGTATGTTGGCAATGAGAGTTTTCTGCTTTCTGTAATATTAGTTTTACCTACCCTTTTGCTTTTGTTTTAGCCATAGCGTGAGGTGGAAAGGATTTTTTGCCATCTGACTGTGAGTTGGAGAGTTCTGGTAAAACTCAGAAAATGTACAGGAGTATTTTATGAAGTGAGAGTTTTAGGGAGAAACTAAGCAGGATAGAGGAGCATGTTGTATTGGGAAGAGGGTGGTCAAGAATTTGTATATTCATGGGCTTCTCTGGAACCTTTTCTCTGTAAATATCCTGTATCTTGTAAAATTATATACTTATTTTGGTTGGGCTTGCTTTTCCAACTTATTATTCCTCATTTACTCTTTCTATATCATGTCTCTCCCTTCTCTTGAAACTTGAAATTTCATGTGTTACATTATTTTGGATGAAAATTAGAGACCAGTTTGTTTGTTTGTTTTGTTTTGTTTTTTTGAAGATTCTGATTTGGGAAGATTATATGTACCTTATAGACAGAAAATTTATGAGTAGTTAGTGTAGCTTAAAAGCTCAATAGTAATTAATTAAAAACATCTTTGTTTAAATGGAATCATTTATAGAAATCAGAACCTAGGAGGAAAGCTTTCAAAATGCGTAAAAAAGTATGTGGTTATTCATATAATCTTGCCTTTGTAAGCATTAATAATACTAGAAGTAGAAGCCATAAAAGAGATATAGATATATTTGAGTACACAGAAATGAAAAGTTACTTATGTCACAAAAATACCATGTTATTTGAAGACAGACACACTGTGAGAAAAATATTTGTATCACATGACAATGGTTTAATATTCTTAGTATTTAAAGCATGCTTACAAATTATGAAGACAATCATAATAATAAACTCCATCCACAAAAGATAATAAATAAATGTCAGAGAAAACATATGCATCTTCAGAATCTCACTAGTTATCAAGCAAATGCAATATAAAATTTGACTATCACACTGGTCTATAAAATGAATTACCCATTCTGATTGTTAATGAGAGTACAGGGGACAGAATCGTTCTATGTACAGATCTTTCTAGAGCATAATTTGCCAAACTTATCATAGAGTCTTATTTTTTTAAATACTTATTTTGGTTCAGCAGTTCAGACATAAAAATTTATCTTAAAAAATAATCATAGATTGGCATAAAGATATCACTAAAAGATTGTCATTGTGAAACTGTGTATAGTGTTGAATAACTGAAAAACATTCTGTTTACTAGTAAGGAATTGGTTACTAAATTGTTAGAGCTATTTAATGGAATACTAGGGGCCCATTGGCAGTGATAAGATAGTCTTTTTTTATGGGATGGAAGATACCCACAATAACTTTCACAATCAGAATACTTAGTATGTCAGATCACTTTAAAAAATATGTATTTTAAATGCCATAACAAGAACTGGAAAGATAGTGTAATAAAATGAAATGTTAACAGGGCTACTGTTTTTAGCTAACACAATTATGAATGATTTTAGTTTGCTGTATTTTCTGTATTTTGAAATTTTCTGTTGTAAATGGGTATTGTTTTGGCATTGAAACAAAACTGTTATATATGGGACAGTCATTTAACTTAAAATTCAACTTTTTATGCAGAAGTTTATTGAAAATACATGTGATTGAACATTGAGGTAAAGGTTATTAGTGAAGTTCAAATTCGGGGAGAATTTGCTGAAATGGAAATTTTGTGCCACTTTTGCTTCTTTGCATATGCCTGCCAATGTGTTGTAACAGTCCCTGAAGCCTGTGGAAAACTTGTTAATGTCTGTAATGCTCGTTTAATCATTTCAGTCTTGTACTTATTCCCAGTTATGGCAAAAAGAAAAAATATAATTTCTCTCTCTCCCTCTCTCTCTCTTTTTAAATATCCCAGGTAGTCACTTTTGGTCACATTGTTCAGTTCTGAAAATGTATCATGCCTTATCTGAAACTAGACACCCTCTGCAGCCAGAAGAACAAGAAGTGGGCATCGATCCCTTGTCCAATTACTCAAACAAGACTGGAGGTGAGTTTTGTATCAGATACATTCTGTGGTTACTGGAAAACATAGCAGAGCCTCTAGTTAGCTCTGCCTGCCTTCTGTATGTAATTCTTTACCTGAAGCTGAACAGGGCATCTTGAAGCACACTTCCCTGGATTGGCAGAGAGCACTCTGACACTAATGAATACCACAGAACGTCAACTTCCAATTATAGACAGAAGCATTAGCCACATGTTTAATGCACTGTCATTCTTTTAAAAAAAGTTACGAAATTAAACAGTTGTAGTTCAGCATAGGGATTTTGAAATATAAATGGCCCTTTTCAAGCATCTTTTAAAGAAGTCTGAGCTTCTGATGTTCATTTTTTAGCGATTTTTTGCCTTTAAAAGTAAGTTGATGTGGGGCACCTGGGTGGCTCAGTGGTTAAGCAACTTAAAAAAGTTTAAGTTTTTTAACTTAATAGTTAAATAGACTTGCCTCATTCTCTCTTCTCTCTCTCTCTCTTTTAAACTAATTGAAATTTGTGTCTTACTTTTAAAGATCTATTCACTGAAATTGTTGAAAGAGTAAAAGAGACTGTTAAGAGGTAAACTGCATTCAGCACATGCCTTATAAAAATTTATCAGGGGCGCCTAGGTGGCTCAGTGGGTTAAACCTCTGCCTTCAGCTCGGCTCATGATCTCAGGGTCCTGGGATCAAGCCCTGCATTGGGCTCTCTGCTCAGCGGGGAGCCTGCTTCCCTTCCTCTCTCTGCCTGCCTCTCTGCCTACTTGTGATCTCTGTCAAATAAATAAAATCTTAAAAAAAATTTATCAAATGTGTATGTTTCAGAACTCTGTTTTGTTTTCTCCATATTGGTAATAATAGAGTATCTTGAAAAAGGGAGCGGTCAGCCTGTGCAAATTCTTAAAGCCTTATCTTTATTTTTAGTTGATTCATTGACTCAGGTTGCTACTTGTAATTTTTTGCTCATAAAATATATACATCAGGATTATGAGGTCTGTTTTTAAAAATCACAGCTAAAGTGATTCACATATATTTTGTTTACTTCAGATACAAATTTTTTTTCTATGTTGGTATAAAGGTCTACTATTCTGTTTTGGAAATTTTAAAAAATGATCGATTCGTTAAACTGATTATTTCTTTAGTGCACAAAGCTTGACTTTATGGAGTGTGTTTATGGTTTCTGTGCATCTTTACTACTTTCTACGTCATACAAATGCCGTTGTTGTTTTCAATGAAAATAGTATAATTTGGGGGCACCTGGATGGCTCAGTCAGTTAAGTGTCTGCCTTTGGCTTAAGTCATGATCTTAGGTTCCTAGGGTTGAGCCCTGTCTCCAGCTCCCTGCTCAGTGGGGAGCCTGCTTCTCCCTCTGCTGGCCACTCCCCCTGCTTATGTGCTCTCTTGGGTATGCTCTCTCTCAAATAAATAAAAATTTTTATAATAGTATAATTTGCCCTACAACTTATTTTTGTGATTTTACTTTTTATTTTTATTTGTGTGTTTATTGAAGAGGTCTCAAAAAGACTGTTCAAGGTTTTGATAATATAAGAAATTTTAGTGTGTCTCATTTTTAGCTTCAGCATCTTAAAAATTTCAGTGGTAAGAAAACTACATCTCCTGGTGATTTTTAAAAAATGTAATATCTATAAGAAGCACTAATAAGTCAAATTATTTCACAAGCTGTTCTGTAAGTGGCTATTTTAAAAGTAAATATATATTTTTAGAAGTATATAAAATAATTTCAACAAAATTTTCTGATTTATGTTTAGAATACAGTTTTTTTGTTGTTGTTGTTTTGTTGTTGTTTTTAAGTGCATATTTTTCTCTGGTATCATTCATTAAATACTGAGGTTCTATTTTTTTATTTTAACTAGTTAAAAACATTTTAAATTAATTTTATCCTTTACTGTTTGCAGGAATGAGTAGTTACCTTTACTGAAAAGGCTTTTCGTTTATATCCTAGCCTAACATTTCTATGACATACAAAGTTATTAGGACTGAATTGATGTTTAAAAGTGCCATTAATTCATTTACCCCAAATGTTCATTAACAATGTAAATGTATGCTGATGTTCTATGAGACAAGGAAGTGACTAATGACTCTTCCAACTAACAACACTTAAAATGAATAGAAACTTTAGATAGCTAATCTTGAAGTAATCAAGACCCTCATTCAGCTTGGCATCTCTGTATGCTCTAAAACAGCTGTCAACTGTTAAAAATATATACAAAACACACATTCGCACACGCACATGCAGAAAGAATGATATGTAAATATCTAGTTCTTGAAAGCCATGAAGGTTACTAACCATAGTGGGTTTTGTGCATTGTATATGTAAATATTTTATATGAAGCCTCTATTTCATCTTCCTAGATTTCCTTTTAGCAGAAAAACATGTGTTGCATTTTAATAGGGCTGTCACATTTATTTGAAGAATCATCACCTTTCTAGTGTTTGTTTATTTTAATGTATGCATTCATGGGGTTCTCCACGTATTGGAAGCCTTTTACACATTTTTTCCCACCAGGGAATTTATGACAAATAGATGACTCATTTTATAAGTAGTCAAACACTGGACTTGTGACTTGTCAGTGGTTTCCCTTTGTAGAAGTTAAGTTTTTTAGTTTTGTTATTCATGTTATAGATTCCATTAATAAATAAGTCTTCAGTTTCTCAAAACTGAATTTTAACATTTATAAACAAATAGTACGTTATTGAGTCAAATGATTCCGAGTATTATGGAAAGCATTAGCAAAAATAGCCACATCACAGGAATAATAAAGAAAAACTGCTTCTTACTGGTTTATTTGCATGACTGGTGTTGGAAGGTCCGTGAGAACGAGAAAAGAAACTGAATATTCCATGTGAATCAAACTTTTAACTGATTGAATTCCTTTTTTAAATGGAGAATAGCATAGAAATCATGACATATTTCTCTGTGCCCTATTTGGTCATATACATAGTTTACTACTTTAAATTCCAAGGTCTTTGATCAAAGGGTATTAATTAGAAATTAGATTACCTGTGATTCAGTTGAAACCATAAAAAAACCCCAAAATGTTTGTTCATCTATTTATGATTATTCATTTGTAGGAAAAGAACATTTTCCTCTATTAAGTCTTTTTTGAGAATAGCACTTTGTTACATATTGCCAGAGTTTTTAAGCTTCAATTTTATATGCCTTCTTACAGCTTTTTTAGTATTCAGATAATTACTTAATGTAATGCTTTTTATATAATATCTGTTTCAAAGCTTTCTTTCTATCTTCAGGGATATAATATTTAGTAACCTACTTAAAAAAAAATCCAAGACATTCAGAATATCCTGCCTACTCCATTTTTGACTCTTGTAATTTTGTTTTTGTCCCTAATCTTCCTTTCTTTCTGTTGTAATATCAGAGTTTTAGAACTAGAAGGGAGTGCCTGGCTTTATTGTTGAATAAATTGGTATTAATTAAAATAGTTCACCAAAGTTGATGTAATAAAATGATGCTGTCCTATTATGATCTTTGATATTGTTTTCCATATAGCAGAATTGGGTTTAGATTTGAGGAAAAGATGAATTTGTTTTGGAAAGATATCTGACAAAAGTATAGGATGCTGTCTAAGTCATCTTACTTTTTTTTTTTTTTTAAGATTTTATTTATTTGACAGAGATTACAAGTAGGCAAGAGAGGCAGGCAGGGAGAGAGAGGAGGAAGCAGGCTCTCCGAGGAGCAGAGAGCCCGATGTGGGGCTCGATCCCAGGACCCTGGGATCATGACCTGAGCCGAAAGCAGAGGCTTTAACCCACCAAGCCACCCAGGCGCCCCTAAGTCATCTTACTTTTAAGGAAGGAAAAAGAAAATCTTTCTTTTCTGGCTTAAAACTTTTCAGTGGTTTTCCATTGCACTAATAATAAAATCCACACTCTTGACCATGATGTTCACCACTGTCTTGCCTGACTGGCCATGGTCAGATGTGCTAATAAGCCAGTTCTAAATTGTGGACCTTCCACATGCCATTGTTCTCTGACATTATTCTTGATTACTTCACAGCAGTCATCCTTAAGTGTAATTCTGCATTTAATTTGTTTCATTGTTTGTCTCTTTGTCTAAGGTATAAGCATTATGTGTGTGTGTCTATTTGTGTGTCTGTTCGCCCACGGACACCACTGAATTAATAACTAAGAGATGATTGAATTGTGTTTTACCAGTCTGAATTCCTTCACTTACATTAATGAGTAATTCCTTCATGTATCTTTTTTCCATCTACCTTTTTCCTTTCTGTCCTAAGTTGTAATGTATGAAGTCTATTTTAGCCTCTGATTGTTTTGTACTTTAATTTTTATTCTTTCAGGGCTTCAAAAGTTAATATAGTCTCCTCTCCTCTTTTGGTCTCATTGACCTGTCCCTTCTTTGAAATCCCTCTTAAAATTCACTTTTTCCATGTTTTCTTTCATTATGACCCAAATCAAAATTTCCATAAGAACCAACAGGAGAGAATTTTCTGGCAAATAAAGGTCAAGCTATGATACCCTTACTAACCCATAGCAAAAATTACTTAGCAAGGGAAAGCTAAGGAAATAAATGATTACTTCTATAAGATATTTGTGGCCATAATATGGGAGAATAGGTTAAGAATGGCTACATTTAAAATATATGTTTCATATATGTAGTTTCTAGTGTAAAATCTACAAAGATACCGTTCTTAATTTTTTTATTTCTCTAACTTACTAATGTAATTTATAGAAATATTGTTTATTGTGCATATGAAACATTGTACAATCAACAACCTATAGGGGTATAGGCTCTTTTTAAGTCTGTAGCACTTCTAAGATTCTCGTCACTCATAAATATTTGAGTGCCTTCTATGTACCAGGCATTGTTTTGAGTGCTGGAAATAAAATATTGAAAAAGATAAACATAATTCTGAATGCTATTATAATGGTTAATGGCCAGAATTTGGGGGACCAGGAAAAGTAAATGGGCAGTTAAGATGAAGAATGATAAGTACTTTCCTAAAGTAATTAATAGTATGCTCAGGTAGTATGTTGTTGAGAAATTTAACTTAAATTTGTGGTAGTGGTGTGTTAAGGAAGGTAGATGTCTATTTAAGCCACAACCAGAAGGATGAGTAGCTGTTAGCCAGTGACTGAGTAAAGAGTATGTGCTGTGAGCTTGTGCTGTGCCCTCTTCAGTGTGGTTGGAGGCTAGCATTCAAAGGAGGAATGGCCACAAATGAGACTGCAGACCAGGGCCATGAAGCCACTTGATACTAAGAAGAGTAAGTAGTCTAGTGAAGGAATCATACTGCCAGAATTACATTTTTGAAAGATTATTATGGCTACAGTTAAGAAGCCATTGCAGTATTCTTGGTTAGAAATCTTAGTGGCATATACTGGGAAAGTATAGAAGTAGAAATGGAGAGAGGTGGAAACATTTGAGAGATATTTAGTAGGTAGAATTGACAGCACTTAATATTTGGATATAATGAAGTGATAAGGGTGAGAATTTTGAAGTGACATTTAGTTTTTCAAGTTGACCAAAAATGCCTGTTTTGAGATAGGGAGCTCTGTGAGGAGGAACTTCTTGTGGTGCAGGTGGAACAGGGGGTGGCAGAGAAGATTGTTAAGTTCAGTTTCATATGTGAGTTAGAAATGCCTTATGACTTTCAAATGCGGACATCCTAAAGATTTTGATGTATGGGTCTAAAACCTAGTGTACAGGTTGTTGCTGGAGATAAAGATTGGTCACGGTTGCAAAAACAATGTGAATGAGATTACTTAGTAACAGCACCCGTGTGAGAAGAGAACCTAGAAGCAGTCTTAAGGAAGGCCAATTTAAAGATCTTGTAGCAGGGATGCCTGTGTGGCCCAGTCAGAAGCATCTGCCTTCAGCTCAGGTCATGATCCAAGGGTTCTGGGATGGAGTCCTACATCCGGATCCTTGCTCAGCAGAAAGCCTGCTTCTCCCTCTACCTGCTGCTCCCCTGCTTGTGTTCTCTCTCTCTCTCTCTCTCTCTCTGACAAATAAATCTTTAAAAAAAAAAAAAAATAAAGACCTTGTAGCAGAGAAGGATACTATAAAGGAGACAAAGTGAGAGTGTCTAGAGAAATAGAAGGAAACTAGGAGTGTGGAGTCAAGCCAAGGTATTAAGGAGAAAACAGAAGTGCCCAAGGTTAGCTAAAGGTTTAAACAAATAGAAATCTGCACAGGATGGAGACATTGTAACTATCGACAAACACAGTGCTTTTCGTAATCTCAGGAATCCATAGTCTTGAGTACTCTGTGTGTATTTCAAATTAACTAGTGATGTACTCTGTACTAAACTGGCATGAGGAATAGAGTGAAAAGTTATGGTAGTATTTGAAGATTTTAAAATCAATGCAAGAAATGTCTAGGGGGTCTTGGAAATTTGCAGTCTAGAGCCATGAGGAGGGATTTGTAGACAAAGGGCCATTATTTTCATTGTAGTAAAAGGAGAGAAGGAGAAAAGAAGGTATTTAGATACAGTAGTCCTATTAGTTCAATAAAAGAGTTCATTGAAATATAACTGATGCTTTAATCTCTTTTTGATAAGTTAAGGTGAGATAATTTGCTGAAGGCAAGTGATAAAGTGAAACATTTGAAGATTTGTGGAGAGTGACAAAAGTTGGGATGATTTGATAAAGAATATATAACCTTGGGGGCCAAGTTGAGATAAGACATCATAATTTATAGGCATACAAGCTTGTAAATTTGCATGATTATGTCCAGTAGAATTCAGCACCTATGATTTGGTTACACAGAAGAGCAAGGGTTTTGCGATGGGAGTATAAGAGGTACACATAGGCAAGGAGGTTGTTGGTGGAGGAATTCATTGATGGTCTGAGAATACAAGGAAATTGGCTACCATGGAAGGGGGTTCTAAGAAGGCATAGTAAAAAGTTTTGGAAGGGATGGAGGAGTCAAGGCAGATGAAGTTCAGAGTAATATGGTGATGGGAGTCAGGAAGGGAATATGGGAACAGTATATGAGTGTTTGATATATACATTAATTTGATGGAACATTGTTAAATGGTAGCAAGCAAACTAAATACTTTCCCTAATTCTGTGTTAAGATTTGGATCTACATTAATTTAGATAGGATTGGCCTGAAGTTTTTTAAAAATTTAATCTTAAAAGCTTAATTTTTTAAAAAGATTTTGTTTATTTATTTGACAGAGAGAGGGAGCACAAGCAGGGAAATTAGGAAAGTGAGAAGCAGGCTTCCTGCTGAGTAGGGAGCCGATGCGGGACTCCATCCCAGGACTCTGGAATCATGACCTCAACTGAAGGTAGACACTTAGTGACTGAGCCACCCAGGCACACCTTAAAGGCTTAATTCTTTTAGAGCAGTTTTAGGTGCACAGGAAAATTAAGAGGAAGGAGAGATTTCCCATATACCCCTGCTTCAGCACATGTATAGCCTCCTCCATTATCAATATTCCCCTCCAGGGTGGTACATTTATTACAACTGGTAATCTACATAACACATCATAGTTACCCAAAGTCCATAGTTTATATTAAGATTCACTCTTGGTGTTACATATTCCATGAGTTTAGACAAATGTATAAAGACACGCTTCCATCATTATAGTATCATACAGAATATTTTCACAAAATCCTCTGTGTTCTATTCATCCTTCCACCAACCCCTGGCAAAACACTGATCTTTTTACTATTTGCCTAGTTTCACAGGAAGTATCTTTTTATTTTTTACTTATTTATTTTTAAAATATTTTATTTATTTATTTGACAGAGAAATCACAAGTAGGCAGAGAGGCAGGAAGAGAGAGAGAGAGGGAAGCAATCCCTGCTGAGCAGAGAGCCCGATGTGGGGCTCGATCCCAGGACCCTGGGATCATGACCTGAGCCGAAGGCAGAGGGTTTAACCCACTGAGCCACCCAGGCACCCCAGAAGTGTCTTTTTAATAAAAAATTCTTCATAGAGCTCAAGTGTCCATCAGTAGATGAATGGTTAAAGAAAGTGTGTGTGTGTGTGTGTGCGCGCGCGCGCGCACGCACGCGGCATATGCACGTGCGCGCGCGCGCACACACACACACAAAAGGGATATTATTCAGCCATAAAAAAAGAATGAAATCTTGGTGTTGGCAACAACATGGATAGAGCCTAGAGAGTATAATGCTAGGTGAAATAAGTCGGAGAAAGACAAATAGAATATGATCTCATCCATATGTCAAATTTAAGAAACAAAATAAATGAGCAAAGAAAAACAAAAGACAAACCAAGAAGCAGACTCATAACTATTGAGAATAAACTGATGGTAACCAGAGGGAGGTAAGTGGGGGGATGGGTGAAATAGGTGATAAAAGGTGATAAAATAGGTGATTAAAGAGTACACTCTTGTTGAAAAAAAAAATTAAAAAAGATTATACAAAAACAAAACAATGTTTTTAAAAATATTCTTTGTAGATAACAAGGTAAAAGGCAATTTAGCTAGATGAAAACTGTAAGACTATAAAGTCATCAAGAAAAATGGTAGCTTTAAGGTAAAGATTATTAAATAGTGTGACTTGGAAGTTCTTCAGTGATAATAACAAAGATAAAATGATGGTTTAAAAAATGTCTCCTTGGGGCGCCTGGGTGGCTCAGTGGGTTAAGCCTCTGCCTTCCGCTCAGGTCATGATCTCAGGGTCCTGGGATGGAGCCCCGCATCTGGCTCTCTGCACAGCAGGGAGCCTGCTTCCCCCTCTCTCTCTGCCTGCCTCTCTGCCTACTTGTGATTTCTGTCTGTCAAATAAATAAATAAAATCTTTAAAAAAAAAGTCTCCTTAAAAACAGATTTTGTTAAATGCTGTGACAATAAGAAGTGAAATTAGAGAGCAGTGACCATGCCATGCTCAATCCTTCTACAAGTTGTCCAAAAGAAAGTTGAAAGTGAGAGACTTCAGAAAGACCATGAGTTAGAATCTGAAAGTCATCCTTCAGAGGTATCAGTTCAAAGTATGTGAGACAGATAAAAAACCCAAAGAAAGAGGGAAAGAGCTGAGGATTGCAATGTAGGAATTCTCTGTGGTTAGAAACTGGATAAAGGGAGTAGTACTTAAAAAATACTAGAGGAGTTAGTTGAAGTAGGGGATAGAGGAATGCTAAAATTACAGAAACTGCAGATATATGAGAACTTCAGAAGGCCAAAAGTGGTCAGTGCTTCAAGGATTGCTGGGTTAGAGTATAAAAAGAGGAAATAAATGATTTGGTGATTTTAAGAGTATTGATAATCTGTAATTAGTGGTTAAGCCAGTTTCAAAATACCAGTAAGTAATTTGAGTGGATGAGAGTGAACCGAAATCTGATTCAGAATTAACATTAAAAGACAGTGGTTAAATATCAAAGACAAAATATTTGAATGGCAAGGAGGGTTCAGCTTACTCTTTAATATTAGATTTGGGTGTTATTTGTGAATTTTATGTGTTCATGCTTTCACAGTGAATTGAGATTTAGCAAGTTAAACATTTAATAACAACGGAGCTCACCGTTGGTACAGTGTAGATCCTTGAAATAAAAGACAGGTCTTCTGGACTTTGAACTTTTTTTTTTTTTGTAACTTGTCCATTCCTTATTAATTGCATCTGGTTTTTAGGTTTATTTCAAATTTTCTGTTGTTCTGGCAGTTCCCTTTATTTGCCTGAAGAGATAGGCGCATTAGAGGGGATTTTGTGAAGTCATTGAGTTACGTTGTGGCTATAACTGAATGTTAGTCATTTCCTAGGGTCCTAGGAAAAAAGGAGACCTCAACTGCTGGCACTGGTGGCAGACAGAAACTATAGCCCTGTAAAGGATGTTACCGTTATCCTTTTGGGCAGAGTTGGTCTGCAGAGGAATATCCATACCTTAAAATATTTTTCCTACTCTTCTCAGTCAGCCTTTATACCACTCTTGGATCACCACAAATGGGAGGTTGTGTGCTGGTGTTTTTGGTTGGCTAGGTCTAGGAATAACTAGAGCAGATATAGGTGATTTAGAGTAACAGTATTATCTTAAACCTTAGAAAAACAAAACCAAGAAAAATCCCCACTTACGTGAAATGACCTGCAGTGGATTTATCAAAGAATTACATTAGTTGCCTTTGCTAATTTATTAGTGGGGTCAGAAATGACAGTAGAGCCAGAATTTGGACTGTTCCAATAAATGACATACCCAAATTTGAGTTCATAGGGCTTAGAAAGTATTTCAAGAGTTACCACCTGATGTCTCATGCAGTTACTGCTCCTTTTATTCACTTACATATTAAAACAGATACCCCCTCTCCCATGGCTTAGTAGTGAAATGAATAATTAGTCCCTTACAGGTACAATTCTCCAGGTCCCTCATGCTGCTTCTAACTCCTCTCATAGCATTAACCAATTTTAAAAACAATATCTAGCTAAACTAGTGTTTTTAAAGGTTACAGGCATTCTCACTTTGGTCTTTCCCAATCAGAGGGAAGAACTGAATATCAGGAAAGATGAGATTTTAAGAAAAAATTTAAACCTTACTCTGAGAGAATAACCAGGACCTCTTCAATCCTTCTGTATTTCTCCTGCTCTCCTCTGGGAATTCCAAAGACCTGTTTTCCCCAACTTCAAATCATAAAATCATCTCCGTACTTTGCTGTGCAGTCAGCTATGTAATAAAACAGCCAGGAATATTTTTCAGTAGAGCTGTTATATTTTGGTAAAAATTCTCTTTTCATGTAACAGGCATTTAAAAAAACATCTTAATACAATTATACTTGGATATTTATAAATTTTCTTGTAGACTTGAGTAAAGCACATCTCGTGTTTCACTTAAAACACACAATTTTAATGATTATTATAGATCCAGTTATCTTTTTAAATAGTGAGGACAGAGAATAGTGTACTGCATAGAGTTTTAATCTGTATTACATTGATAGATATTGATATCTACTTCAGCATATTTTAACAATTTAGAAATTATATAGGTAATTTGTAGCAAAAACATATCTTTTATGCTGTGGTAATTTTATTATGATTTTCCTTCATGTTTATAAATACAGGTTTTTCTGTGGTTATTCTCTGACATTTTTCTTTTCTTAAATTTCTCTTTACCAAAAGCTTTGAAAGTGTACTTTACCTATTGATATATTATTAATCTGATCTTAAGTATTTTTTTATTCCTGTGTTTTGCAAGTATTAAAAATAAGTTTACCATCACTCTACTTTTGCTGTAAGGAGGACTTGCTTATTAAATTAATAGGTGTTCTGAAATATGAAATCATTTTCATGCAATACTTGTACTCTGGAGTTTGACCATAACACTGCTTCCTGAACTCCCTGAGAAGGAATCCCCGATGATGAATATAGAAAAACACAAGACAAGAAACATTATGTTAGCTTCAAGCTGTTTTATTTTCACATTTTAGGAAGATCTGAGTGTTTTAAATAGAAGAAATTAAGAAGCTAGTAAATCATAAAAATTGTAATATCACAAGTTACTTACTTTAAATGGTCATTTTCTTTTATTACATCTACAGTATTAAAAATATAATTTGCTTGAGTCTTTGGAAATGATTATCTACCAGTTAGTAATTATTGTATTCCTATACATTCTAGTGATTGTTTATCTTTCCAGAATGTACAAATACATTCAGTTTTAGTCAGAAAAATCACCCACTGGCCTTGATTTATCAACAGATAAAGAGTGAGAATTAGCTTTTACTTACTCAAGTCACATATAAGGCAATGTGTGAGCAAAAAAATCATTTATATTATGGGAATATGTGTACTTAAATAATAATTCTCCTACTTCCCCTTTTCTTCTGCTTTCTTCTTCCAGATGTGGAGAGACTTAAACACAGTTGGCTTCCTAGCATTACCATTTAGTGACAATTTTGATAGAATATAACTGATTTACACCAGCCTTAGAACTCTGCTATCAATTTGAATCTTTAATTTGGCTTTTGAATAGATCTGTTATTAGATGTAAGGTTTTCTTTTTCTGGGTTTTTTTTGTTGTTGTTGTTGTTTTGTTTTTGTTTTTGTTGTTTTTTTTTTTTGTAAGCTGTCTGCCCCAAATGGCTCTCAAACTCATGACCCTGATATCAGGAGTTGCATGCTGTACAGACTGAGCCAGCCAGGTGTCCCTGAACTTACAGGTTTTTAGTCAAACATGTTGGCACAATGATTAAGAAATTTTAGTGATACTCAGTGAATGAATAGAGATTTATAGAGGCACATATATTATATCACACAAAATAAGGGCTGCAGGCCACAGGACTGATGTTTGCTTATTCTTTCAAAATAGTGATCATTTAGTATCTATCAGGGGGTGGACTGTTAAAAAAGTAAACCCAAGTGGTTTCTCTCAGTGGGATTCACATTTTAGCAGGAGAGGGACAGTAAAAAATATTAAAAAGTACAGAAATAAGGAAAAATATATGAGAAAGTGATAAATACTAGGCAAAGCATGAAAGTAGACTGGAGTCTACTCTACTGGAGTGACTGTGTGCCTGCCTACTTTAGATTTTACATACCTAAGAAGATGATACATCAGCTAGATGTGAATGACAGAAGAGGAGGAACCAGACATGCAAAGTTAGTGAGAGAGAGAGAGAGAGAGGGAGAGAAACAGCAAAGCAGTTTCACAAAAAAGGGAAGAGTTCATGCAAAGGGAGATCCTATTCCAGGTAGGAATAGACCTGTCATACTGAAGGAACTGGAAAATGTCATTGTGTCTGGGTACCATAGGTGGTATAGCAGTGGCATAGGATGGGTCTTAATAGGCTGAGGCCAGATTATAAGGATTTTGTAAGCCAAACTGAGGAGTACAGATTTTATTCTAAAGACTGGGAGTTATTTAACAGTCTGTATTGTTACCGCTGTTGAACAATTAAGTTTCTTCTCAAGAAATGAGGGCTGTAACTTTTTTTTAATATATAGCCTTAGTAATGCCTGATTACACAATTGTATTATTTTTTAAAATATATTTTCAAATTGCCATTCTTTGTACCAAACTTTGTTTCCTCGTTCTCAACATTTTAACTGTTCATAATGGTGAAGTAATTCCTCCTTAATCTAAGATAGAAGAATGCCTTAAAATTAACCATTTATTTGAAGCTCAGTTACTTCTGTGTGGTCTATTTTAGGTCATGCTGTGGATATTAAAATAGTAATAGTAAATGCAGTCTAGTGTGACCTTTTCTGTTTGACCCATTGTGTGTGTGTGTGTGTGTGTGTGTGTGTCTGTGTGTCTGTGTGTGTGTCTTTGGGGGTGGGGGCATATAATCATTATTTTCTCTTTGCTGATGTAATGGAAAATTTGCTCCTCTAGGACATATTAGAACAATGTATTTAACGCTCTTCCATTTAATTTGCTAGTATCACAATTAATACAATTAAGGTCACTTGAAATGAAACTATTAACAAATTGAGTAATTTACTTTAACAATGTCAATGTGTTCTCACAATTACATTTGCTTTAATTAGTATACAAGCTATTATTTAATAGCATACTTCACATAGAACAATGTAATGGTGTATTCTTGGTTCCTTATAACAGAAAAGAAAGAAACTTTTAATGGACTGAGTGATTTTGTGGAAGAGCTGCTAAATATAAACTGATGGAAGAGAAAGTACAAAGAAAGCAAGGTTACAAGAATGTAAATAAATATATTTATTATTGGCCCTTACCAATACATGTCCTATTTATCATTGTGTAAATAGTATTGGAAACGTTTAATGGTAGTTAGAGACAAGAATACAGATCCTGGAAAATTTTAAGTGTTCAGTTGTATCTGGTTTTTGCTTATAAAATTTTTGGAAATCATGAAGTAGGTCATTTCTAATTAATCACTATAATGGAGGGGTACAGAATGGTGTGGAACATTAAAAAGGTAGGAAGCAAAAAAGTTTTGATTCTCAAATTTGCTCTTTAAGATTTTAATGTGGGGTGCCTGGGTGTCTCAGTCAGTTAAGCGTCTGCTTTCTGCTCAGGTCATGATCTCAGAGTCCTGGGATCCAGCACTGCATGGGGCTCCCTGCTCAGCAGGGAGTCTGCTTCTCCCTCTCCCTTTGTCTGCCACTCCCTTTGCTTGTGTTCTTTCAATGTCTGTCAAATAAATAAAATCTTTAAAAATCAAAAAAAGACATTTTAATGCCAATATTTCTTACCTAGAAATTCACTTTATTAGTAGCTAATAAAAAAAGCTCTTCTATTCAGCCTACTCTGTGTTGAGATCAGAAGATCCAGGGATGAAGAGATGGTTATATTTCTGTTTCTATATATGCAGAGTAAGGGGAAGCAGATGAATTGTCAACCAAGTCATAATTAATAAGATATGCTGTTCTCTGTAAACATGAGAGCAAGATTTACTATCATGTAATCAAGTGGTGATTTTATCTGGAAGGGATATAAATGCAATCCAGATAAATCAATACTCTAATTTTTAAAATTAGTTTGACAGTCTTTTTGCCTAGTTTGATTGATTTAAGTTTCTGTTGCTTTCATTTTCTTTCCTTTTTTCCCCCTTTAGTTAATAACAAAAATTTGTAAAATTGCAAGTAAAGTAGGAAGCAGGTATAAGAGTAATTAGGTGATAAATATTTAAGTGTAAAATGCAAGAAGCTTAGAGTATCCACAGACTTTGAAAGATTAACTATAGTTCTCATTTCTAGGAAGGGGGCTCATAGGAGTAGAGTGAGTATATTAAGTTCTTTTTAGTCCTTGTGAATGTTTATACTGCAGTCTCTTACTGGTTTTCATTGTGTGTCACAAGCTCTGAATTCAGTCTACCAGGTTGTTCTTAGGTCCGATTAGTCAGAATAGTATGGTTTACGAGTAGAACAATCAATTTAGCAATAGTGGAAAATTAGGTAATTCTTTAAATAGCATTTTGAGGTTAGCATGGGTAAACCACTACCTAGTTGCTACATATACTACAATAAGCAGTTCTCATTTGGTCCTGATTTGATTTTCATTATACCTAGTCTCTAAATTCTGTCTTGAATTTTAAAATGATTTGTCTGTTGATTCCTTGGCCTATGCTATAGAATATCAGAAGAGTGACTGGAATTGATTATTTAATGCTTGATCTTTAAAAAGCAGTAGATTTTGAAAAGAAACATTGTTTTATCAAAAGAGGCCACGTGTAAGAAGTTAATTGCTTTTTTTCCTAGCATCCTGAGTTTTCTTAGATTAAGTGAAGTTTTAAAGAAAGTTCTCAAAGGCCTTCACAGCCCACTTCTGTGCATTTGTTCAATCACTTTCCAGTGTGACTACATAGAATTTCTCTGCTAAAATCTATGACCCGGGGCCTAGACAACTGGGCCTAGAGTGGCCCAGTTGGTTAAGTGTCTGTCTTCAGCTGAGGTCATGATCCCAGGGTCCTAGGATCAAGCCCTGAATCAGGCCCTGCTCAGCAGGGAGTCTACTTCTCCCTCTCCCTCTGGGAGGGAGGGAGGTATCCCTCTGCCTGCCTCTTCTTCTGCTTGTGTTCTCTCTCAAATAAATAAATAAAATCTTAAAAAAATAAAATAAAATCTAAGACCCATCCAGAATAGCCAACACAACATTGAAGGAGAGCAAAGGTAGAAGACTGATGCTACCTGACCTCAGAATAGGAAGCCTGGAAATAAACCATAGAAATATAGTTAAGTGATCTTGATTAGAAGCAAAGGCAATTCAATGGAAAAAGGATAGTCTTTTTCAACAAGTAGTGCTAGAAAGCTGGATATCCACATGCAAAGCAAACATAACCCCCAAAAAACAAAATGTAGACATAGATTTTACACCTTTCATGAACATTAGATCTTAAACCCAAATGTAAAATGTAAAACTATAAAATTCTTAGATGATGTAGGAAAAAATCTTGGTGACCTTTGGTTTGGCAATGATGTTTTAATTTCAAAAACAAAAGCATGATCCATGAAAGAAAAAAAATAGTAAGTTGGACTTCGTTAACATTAAAACCATTTTTTTTTCTTTGAAAGACACTGTTAAGAGAATGAAAGATAAGCCACAGACTAGGAGAAAAAATCTTTGCAAAACATAAGTAATAAAGGACTGGCATCTAAAATATAAAAAGAACTTTTATAACTCAATAAGAAAACAACCCAGTTAAAAAATGGACAAAATATCTGATCAGAAACCCCACCAAAGAAGATATACAGATGGCAAATAAGGGTAGGAGAAGATGCTAAACATCAAAGGTCATCAGGGAATTGCAAATTAAAATGAGACACCATATTAGAATGGTTAAGATCCAGCACACTGACATCACCAAATGCTAGTGAAGATGTGGAGCAACAGGAACTCTTCCTTCACTGCTGGTGGGAATGTAGAATGGTACACTTTGGAAGATACTTTGGCCTTTTTTTTTTTTTTTTTTTAATGAAACTAAACACATTCTTACCATATGATTCAGCAATCACACTCCTTAGTATTTGCCCATATGAATTGAAAACTTATGTCCACAGATAAACCTGCACAGTGTTCGTAGCATTTTTATTCATAATTGCTAAAACTTGGAAGCTACCAAGATGCCTATCAGTAGTCAAATGGATAAATTGTGGTATGTGTATGGAGTATAATTATTATTCAGTGATAAAAAATAAATGACCTATTAAGCCAAAGAAAGACCAGGAGGAATCATAGATGCATATTGCTACATGAATGAAGTCAGTCTGAAAAGCCTATATACATAATTCCAATAACACAGTATTCTGTAAAACCAAAACTCTGGAGACATTAAAAAGACCAGTAGTGGTCATTAGGGGTGGGGTGAGGTAGGGAGGGATGGATGGAAGGATCTGTAGATGGAGCACATAGGATCTTAGGGCAGTGACACTATTTTGTGTGATACTGTAATAGTGGGTGCAAGTCATTATATATTCATTAAAACCCATTGAGTGTACAACACAGAGTAAACCCTAATGTAAATTATGGACTTTAGTTAATAATTATCAGTATTGATGATGCATCAGTGTAACAAATGTACTGCACTAATGCAAGATGTGAATACTAGAGGACACTAGGTATGTGAAGATGAGGGCTATATGAAAGCTCTATTACTTTCTGTTCCTTTTTTTTAAGCCTAAAATAGTTCTAAAAATAAAGTTTATTAATTTAAAAAATTTAGCTTTCCTTGTTCATTGCTTTTTCTTTTTCAAGTGTACCATAACTTTTTCTTCATTCATCATGCCAGTTTAACATAGAACACATCCTTAGTTTATTTGAAATATACAGAATACTCGAGACTAGGCATTCTTGAAAGATAAGTTATTTAGGAAAAAAAGTGTGATATACTCTCTGCTTATAACAACTCCTAATTCAAATCTTAGTTTGTAATAGTCTTGTCTCACTCCTGAAGTAGGCCGAATCCTTTTATAATCTAATCCTTTGGGTAGGTAGTCTTTTATCATCAGTATTACCTACTAATCTAATCCTTTAACAGCATGTGTATATATATATATATATATATATATATATATACACATATGTATATATATATATAGGTATGTATTTATTTATTTTAGAGAGAGTATGTGGCACACGTGTGAGTGGGGTTCGGGACAGAGGGTAAGAATCATCAAGCAGACTCCCTGCTGAACATGGTGCCTGATGTGAGTTCTCACTACCCATGAGATGGTGATCTGAGCTGAAACCCAAGAGTTGGATGCTTAACCACCTGAGCCACCCAGGTGCCCCTGTTTAACAGTTTTTAAGAGCATTTTCTCTTCAATTGTGAGCAAAGCTGTTTTTTGTATGACTCAGTTCTTGATTCTAGATTGGAAATAGCCTCGTAATCATTGGAACATTAACTCAGCCATACTTTTAGGAGTTTTCTTGGATTTTGACAGGGGGTTACTTATAATTAATAGGGTAAAATGGAAATTGTTGTTTCACTGTCATGTGCCAATCTAAGGTAAATTTCTATACTAGATTATTTTTTAGAGCTGAGATTGGCAATTTATTTTTTAAAGGGGTCAGATAGTAAATATTTTAGTTTTGTAGGCCCTTGCATTTTAGCCTGAAAGCATTCATAGACAATTTGTAAACAAAAAAATGTCTGTGGATGTGTTTCAATAAAATGTTATTTAGCAAATAGGAGGTCAGTCACTTTGGCCCATGGATTCTAGTTTATTGACCCCTGTTTTGGGATAACCATTACTCTCTTGTTAAAATAAGTATATAAAATGGAAGTGTGACAATAATAGAATATTCCTTTCTTCAAGATTTTTTTTAAATAGAATATCTTAATAACTGATTTGAGAGGATTAGGACTATTGAACCAAAAGTGTTTCTTTACATGTATTTAGAGGCTTCTTTTCAAAAAGATATTTGCAGTTATGTTAGTTAAAGAAATACACTGATTTTTGCACACTGATCTTTTATCCTGCAACTTTGCTGCATTCATTTATAAGCTGTATGCGTTCTTTAGTATTTTCTTTGTGTAAGATCATGTCACCATTTAATAGAAATCATTTTACTTCTTTTTTGATTTGGATGCCTTTCCTTTTTCTTGCCTAATTACTCTGGCTAGGATTTTTAGTATGATGTTGAATAGAAGTGGTGTTTTGTTTGTGATTTGGGGAGAAATCTTTCAGGCTTTCGTCATTGATTAATGTTAGTTGTGAATTTTTCATAAAAGCCTTTTTCATATTGAAGAAGTTTTCTTTCATTCCTAGTTTGATGATTGTTTTTATCTGGAAAGGACATTGGAATTTGTCAGATACTTTTTCTGCATTAATTGAGATGATCATGTCATTTTTTCCTTCATGTTATTAATGTTATGTACTACATTGATTGATGTTTCTAAACTGAACCAGTTTTGTGTTCCAGGGATAAATTCCACTTGGTTATGATTTTTAATACTCCTAAAATGCTGTTGGATTTGATTTGCTAGTATTTTGTTTAGGATTTTTTTAAGGTTGGGGTAGGGAGAGGAGGAGAGAGAATCTTAAGCAGATTCCATGCCCAGCATGTTAGCCTGATGCAAGGCTCCATCTCACAACCCTGAGATCATGACCTGAGCTGAAAACAAGAGTCAGATACTTAACCAGCTGAGCCACCCAGGTGCCCTTGTTGATGATTTTTATATTTATATTCATTATATTTATATATTAGGGATACTGGTCTGTAGTTTTCTTAAAATATCTTTTTCTTACTCGGTATCAGGGTAATGCTGGCCACATAGGTAAATGCGCTCTCCTTTTCCAGTTTTTGAAAGAGTTTGAGAAGGATTAGTGTTAATTATTATTAATATTTGGTAGCACTACCGATGACACCATCTAGGCCTGGTCTTTTTTGGGGAGTGTTTTGATTACTAATCTAATCTCTGTGCTTCTTACAAGTCTATTCAGATTTTCTCTTTCTTCTTGAGTCAGTTTTTGCGTGTTTAGGAATCTGTTCACTTCCTAACACCTACAACACCTACAAAAGTGTAGGTATACATTTGTTCATAGTATCTTTATAATCTTTTTTCTATAAGGTCTGTAGTAGAGTCTCCACTTTCATTTCTCATTTTTAAAGTATTTTTCTGTATCAGTCTAGCTAAAAATTTGTCAAAATTTTTATCTGTTCAAAGAACCAACTTTTGGGTTCACTGATTTTCTTTATTGTTTTTCTACTCTCCCTTTTATCTCTCCTCCATTCTTCTTTTTTCTTTCTGACCCTGAGACTAAATAATCTTAATTGATTTAAATTCAAGTTTCCTGATTCTTCTTCTGCCTGCTCAAATATGCTGTTAATCCCCTCCAGTAAATTTTAAATTTGCCTACTCTACTTTTCAGCTCCAGAATTACTGTTTTGTTTCTGTTTCTAATGTCGATCTTTTTATTAATATTCTCTGTTGCGATATTGTTCTCCTGGTGTCCTTTACTTCTGTGAGGTTTTCCTTTAGCTGTTTGAACATATTTATTACAATGGATTTGAAGTCTCTGTCTAGCACGTGTAATGCTTGGGCTTCCTCAGCGACATTTTCTGATAATTTTTCCTTTATGAATGGGCCATATTTTATTGTTTGTTTTTTTGTATGCTTCTTAATTTTCTGTTGAAAACTGGATTATTTTGAATATCATAGTATGGCAACCTCCTCCTTGGGGTTTATTGTTTCTGTAGTTGCAGGTTGTTGTTTTAATGACTTTTACAAATTATTTCTGTAAATTCTGTATTCTTTGTGTGTATAATTATGAAGTCTGTGTTATATTAGCTTAGAGCTCAACTAATTTTTGACAAATTATCCTTGAATACCTGGAGCCAAAATAAGACTGTATATTGGCACTTGTCAAGGTAATCATCCTTCATTGCTCAGCCAGGGCTGTTCACAACTTTGCCTTTATTTGGAGAATAAAGCTCAGCCAGAGATGACAGTTTTGAGTCTCTAGAGGCTTTTTTCCGAGTATGCATATGGCCCTCTTGATTCCCTCAGGTACATGGGAGCTTTTGAAAGTCCATATTCCCCCATATGTCTCCTTTCCCAGCCCTTTCCTACTTAGGCTATTGGTTTCTCTGTTGCTTGTCCTAACTTATTTCTTGACCTAGTCTGCTGTTGACTACAAAAAGTCTACTTTTGACTTTCACTGCTTTTAGCAAATGCCACTAGCGAATGTGCCCCAGCTCTGGGAACACTTGAAGTTGGAAGAAACAAAGGTGAGTACTTACCCTGTTCCTTTAGGGAGCTGCCATACAGGTAAAACATTCAACCACTTTTCCTTTAGAACAAATAGCTCACTCTGGCATTAGCACCCTGTACCAGGTTACTACAAAGCATCAGCTTCTGTCTTCATTAATCTTTCTCGTTTGATGTTGTTTTTGACTTAATTTCAGAGTTCTGAAAAAGTGATTCTTGGTAGTTTTTTGTCAGCTTATTAGTTGTTTTTGTGGAGGAATGGAGCCCTGGAGTTCCCTGCTCAGCCATTTTCCAGAGTCACTCTTACTGATATACTCTGAAGAGGCTTTTACAGTAATTTTTAAAATCTTATCTTTTAAAAGTAATTGAATGTAGAAAGACAATAGAAAAACCGCCAGTTATGTTTTCAGACACATATAGAAGAATCACAAACATTACAATACTTAAACAAGCCCTGTTTCTTATTTCAGCACCAGAAGCAACTTAGTAAATCCTAAATTCAATTTGCTTTATTTTTCTTAATTATTGGAAGATGGTAGGGATAGTATACTGCATTGTGCTTTAAATTTTCTCAGTGTTAAAGTTATGTACTCTAATATAATTTCCAATTTTTATGTCAATTATATTTCTATTAAGTAACTTAGTGTTGTCCAGGCTCTCTGTACACATGTAAAGAATTGAATATGTTATTTGCTTTGATTTTAAGAAGAGTCAAGTTGGGTTAATGTTGGTACCTCATTCTTCTCCCTTCTCTGTATGAGTGCAGGGACCCATCTTGTACTGTTCAATCACTCTGGGAAGGACTGGTTTGGACTGTGGTCGGTTACATGCCTGATTCTACCTGTTATTCTAGTTATAAAGGGCTCCCCAAGGTACTTGGAGTAAGAACGATTATTACCCAACCAGGAATGAGAGACTTTCTCTCAGCTATTGAGTTTCTGATAAATTTGTTCTTGAAATTGTAGTTCCACTCACAACATCATAAACTTTAACTTCTGTTATCCTTTGATCAGGCCTTATGATTAAGTTTCTCCAAATTATGATATTAGGGGTGTGACAGGTTTCATACTGAGAAAGAATATTGTGTACCATATTGTGTTGAAAAGCCCTTCTGTTCATGTCCTTAAGGATAAAATATGAAATCTCTGTAGCCTCATTTCCTCTCAAGAAAGTGGTCTTAACTTTGGCCAGCTTTTTATCACTGAACTTGATTTCCATCCTGTAATTTTCTTATGTGCAGCTATTCTTCATATATGATGCTTCATCTTCAGTGTCCCAGTACAGACTCTTTCTTTTCCTTAAATCTTGGTGGATTAATGACAAAAGATCAGCACTAGGGTAAAAATCTTGTTCTTTTTCTATGTGAAAGCACCTTTGTAAGTACATAAAGTATGAATGAATCACAAATTAACCTTAGGAATGAAAAGACAACTCTGGTGGCGGTCTTTGATACTTTCTCAGTTATTTCCAGTATCTTCGTCAAATACCATTTTCTTCAGTCAGTTGTCTGATCATTTTTGAGAAGAGCTTTCGAAGACACAGTTATGAATGTTTTCTTAAAATCATCATATCTGGGTAGTTGTATTTAATAATTAATGTAATTTTATTTTAAAAAGTATATTGTATGTGCCAAAATGACCTATAGACAGTATTTAATTTTTAGTCATTTTGGAGGTTAAATCATTTTTTGCAGCTGTCAGGATTAATACTTTAATAGCCCTTTATGTACATTTAATTAATTGCATGTTAAAATTAATATCACAAGTAACTTAGTAACAAGTTAAAAATAAATCTTTTGTCTTGTTAATCAAACTTCACACAAAAATGCAGTAATTAAATATTTGACACATTTTTATACCTTCTACTTTTAATGATTTCAGAATGTGAATAATTTGTTACATGTGAACACTGTTAACTATACAATTCATACATGAGTTTGGAAATTAATTGTATACATATCAGGGAGGCTGTATTTAAAAACTTAGGGTAATAGTCTACTTACAAACATCAGATTTGAACAGAAATTCTAGTTGTGGATGGACTGGTTAAATATAAAATTTTGAGTATTTGTTCAAGCCATATGATTTTGAGCCATACTATTTCCAAGGCAAATATGAGTAGGTTTCATTTAAACCCTCTATATAATCAAAGGCATGGAAGCAGTCAGGCCAGGAAAATTTTACAGGGGAGGGATGAGGACCCTTAAGAATGGTTTTTATTTGCAATTTATAGAATTTATTTATACCAACTTGCCATTGGAGTTTATCTGGTTTTATAGATGGCTCTCATGTTAAACCTTTTCCCAAAGACTGAGAGGTGCTGTTATTAATGAATATTTAGGCAAGGGACTGATTTCAGATACCTGGCTTGAGTGATGGGAAAACCAAGAAGTGTTTACATGCTTCATAATTTCTTGCCATTAAAACGCACACACAGACACACATACACACAGACCCAGACACACAGATTAGGGTTATATTTATGCACAATCTGGCCTTTTAACAAAGAAAAATAAGCCTATGTTTGGGCTGCCACTGCTACAAACAAAACAGCTGAGACTTTAATGAACACCATACTGAGGGCATGTAGGACATAAGGCGAATTAAGCAGGTTACAAACTGCACATCTTCTGTTTAGATATAAGAGATCTCCCCAACCCTGACAATTAGTTGTACTGACAAGGCAAGCAGATAGACAGAAACAGAAGGAGATCATTTGTATCAATTTGAGAAATAGAACTAGTAATGAAACAGAATAGTCTTACTTTAAAATTCTTCTTTCACTTTATTTTTCCCCCAAAATAAATACACATGGTTAAACAAAAGCTTCTTGTATTTTGTTTGCAAATAAAGACCACCATAATTTTTTTTTTTCTTTAAGAAAAGATTTTCTGGACACTCAAACTAATTTTAATCTTGGTAACCTGACAGCTTTGTTTAAACATGGAATATGAGTTTCCTTTCATGAAAATCTTTTCAAAGTATAGCAGTTCAGCTGTGAAAACCTGAATACATTAATGATGACAAAGAAGCTCCAGAATGAGCCAACATTTGTTTTGTTCTTTAAAACATTTCTTGATGAATTGCATACACGAAAGTGTTGCAGGGTTGTTTAAATTTTTCCCTATTTCTTTGCTAATAAATGTCTTTGTGTTTGCCTTTTTAGCTACAATGCCTGTTATTAATCATTTTAAATTATTCTTTAAACAAAAATGACTTTAAGAAGTTTTTTTAAAAAATGACTTACAGGTCTCTATTAAAGGAACATTTAAACATTGCCTTTAATGTATATGATTAAACATCAAAATGCATTACTCATGTTTAGGTTTTGATCATTGTTTTCAAGAGTAAATCTCTTCCAAATACAAGGAGTTTATTTAAGGATCATTTACTTTGTGTCTTGAGTGATAAAGATGAATCACTCAATCAATAAATAGCAATATTGAAATATTTTAATCTAGTACTTTTTAAAAAAAATATTTTATTTATTTACTTTAGATAGTGAGGAGAGGGGCTTAGGGGGGAAGGAGAGAGAAAGGGAAAGAATCCCAAGTGGATTTCACACTGAGTGTCACAACCCCGAGATCATGACCTGAGCTGAAATGAAGAGTTGAATACTTACCCAACTGAGCCACTCAGGCGCCCCTTAATGTAATACTTTTTTAAGGATTGCAGTATATTTATTCAACATTTTCCTTCTGAGGGAGAGTGGCATTGTTAATTTTTCTGAAGTGTTTCTTAGTGAGAAATTTTTATTTTTTTAATTCAGATATGTATGTACATATATATGTATTTTTATTTTTTGATTCATGTATGTATGTACATATATATAACATGTATTTTAATTTTTTTAATTTGTATATCTTCCTTCAAAAAGGTTTGAGGCATAATTTGAGACATATTCTATAAAGATTAGCTTTTCCTTTCTTTTTTAAAAATTCAAATATATTTTTAATATTTTCTGTAAAAAATAGATTTCAGTAAAAACATATCACAAAACTTGCAATTTAAGAATTATTTTCTAGAAAGTTCCTTGAACTACACTTTGATATATTTTACATTTACAGATTGAATATGTTTTCAAATGGTATATATCTGTGCTCAATAATTAAATGAGCTGTGTTGGTTAATTATATGTTTGGTATGTGCCAGGCAATAATATTTCTTGTTATTCATAAATAGGTTCTCAGTTTTTGCTGCACAACAAGCTATCCCTTAACTTAGTTTTATAAAACAATAAGCATTTTTTTATTGTTGCTAATGAGAAAGCTGGGTAGTTCTTTTGTTTTGGGCTGAGCTTGATTATATGTCTTGGGGATAGGTGGTCTAATATGGTCTTACTTGGTGTCTGGCAGTTAGCTGACTGTTGAGTGAAGAGATGGAGTGAATCAGTCACATGTTTCAATCTTCAGCAAGCTAGCTATTGTTTGTTTACATGATGGTGTCAGCATTCCAGGAAGATAAACAGAAGCTCAGGGTTCCGCATGAAGCAGGCTTGGTACTGGCCCTTTGTCACAGCTACCATTTTTTGTTAGCCAAAGCAAGTAACAAAGCAAGCAAGAATGAAGTGATTGAAAATTGTTTCTGTATGCTGTAGTGGACAATCCAGTAACAATTTTAAGGCAAAATTTCTATTCACAGCAGCATTAAAAAGAACTAAGTACTTAGTAATACATTTGACAAAAGAAACGGAGGTATTATTCTGAAAACTACAAAACATTACCCTAAGGAAGATACAAATAAAGGTAGAGAAGAATTTCGTGTTCATGGATTGGAAAATTCATGATGCCACTACCTCTTGATGGAAGGAATTAGAAAGCCATGTCACAGAAGGCATGTATTTAGATAGGGGAATAATCAGGGATGTTAATGCTATCAGTTTGTTACATAAACAATTATGATAGAAATGTATTTTATGTTAACAAAAATCAGTCAAAGGAAATAAATGTTAACATTTTGTTTGTCTCCCTCTCTGATTTCTTCCCATTCACTTTTCTCTCCCTTCCCCTATGATCCTCTGCACTATTTCTTAAATATAATAAACACCTATGCTAAGAAAAAGTAAAGAACTCAAACAGCCTAATATTACACCTCACAGACCTAGAAAAAAAACACTAGTGAAACCATTTGATAATGCCAGAAAGCACAAAAGAACCAACTGAATATCTAAGACAATTGACTGAAAAATAATAGAAGTAAGAAAGTTCAAAAATGTGGTAACCAGTGGAAAACACTTAAGCAAAAACAGTATTTTACTGTATTTCTGAAATTACCAGATACAAAAGATAGTACATACAACATGAATTATGTTAAAAATCTTATCTTTATTTTTAGCTGTAGACTTTTTAAAAATTTAAATTCAGTTAGTTAACATATAATGTATTATTAGTTTCGGAGGTAGAGGTCAGTGATTCATCAGTCTTTATATAGTACCTAGTGCTCATTATATCATGTGCCCTCCTTAATGCTCATCAGCCAGTTAACCCAAACCCCCCCACCTACCTCCCTTTCCACAACCTTCAGTTTGTTTCCCCAGATCAAGAGTCTCTGGTTTGCCTCCCTTTCTGATTTCTTCCCATTTTGTTTTCCCCTTCCGTCCTCTATGATCCTCTGCACTATTTCTTATATTCCACCTATGAGTGAAACCATATGATAATTGTCTTTCTCTGACTGACTGATTTCACTTAGTGTAAAACCTTCCAGTTCCATCCATGCCTATGTAAATGGTAGGTATGCACCCTTTTTGATGGCTGATAATATTCCGTTATATATATATGAACCACGTCGTCTTTATCCATTCATCTGTTGAAGGACATCTTGGCTCCTTCCACACTTTGGCTATTGTGGACATTGCTGCTATGAATATGAGCTCTTTTTAAATTCTACGTAAAAGTGAGATCATATGGTATTTGTCTTTACCTGACTTAGTTCACTTACTGTAATGCCCTCAGTGTCCATCTGTATTGTTGCAAATGGCAAGATTTCTTTGTTTTTTATGGCTGAATAATTTTCCTGTGTGTGTATGTACCACATTTTCTTTACCCATTTATCCATCAGTGGACACACAGGTTGATTCGATGTATTGACTGTAAGGAATATGAGAGTGCATAGTATCTTTTGGAGTTAGTGTTTCTGTTTCCTTGAGCTAAATAACTAGAAGTGAAATTGCTGGGTCCTGTGGGTAGTTCTATTTTTAATTTTTTAAGGACCTTCCCTACTGTTTTCCATAGTGGCCACATAATTTAACATTCCAACTAACAATGCATAAGGGTTCCTTTTTTTCGTATCTTGCCTTTGAACTTTATCTAGGGATTTCATTGAATCTGTAAATTGTTTTGGGTAGTACAAACATTTGAACAATAGCAATTCTTTCAATCCATGAGCATGAAATAACTTTCCATTTATTTGTATTTTTTGTCTTCAGTTTCTTTAATCAATGTCTTATGATTTTTAATGCACAGTTCATTCACCTCCTTGTTGAAATTAATCCTAGGTATTCTTTTTGGTGCAACTGTAAGTGGAATTGTTTTCTTAATTTCTCTTTCTGATAGTTCATTGTTAGTGTATACAAATGGAACTTCTTTTTGCATTTGCTTTTGTGTTTTACAACTTTACTGAATTTATTTGTTCTAATAGTTTTTTGGTGGAGTCTTTAGAGTTTTTAAATGTGCTATCATACTTACACAAATCGATAGTTTTTTGTCTTCCTTTTGGATGTATATGCCTTTTATTTCTTTCTCTTGCCTAATTGTTCTAGATAGGACTTTTCAGTATTATGTCGAATAAAAATGATAAGATTGGTTTTTTTATATATGAGGAATCCCACTTCATTCCTCTTGTTTGTTCACTGCAAAAACAACCCTGAAAAATTACCCAATTATAGAGCAGTCATGTCCTTGCAAAAAGAAAAAGGAAAGTGGCAAGATTGAGCATTCTTGTCTTATTCACGATCTTAAAGGAAAAGATTTCAGCTTTTCATCATTGAGTGTGATGGTAGTTGTGGGCTTGTCATATAATGGTCTTTATTATGTTGAAATTCATTTCCTCTAAATGAATTTTCTTGAGAGTTTTTATCATAAATGGATGTTAAATTTTGTCAAATTTTTTTTCACAACTGTTGAGTGATTATATGATTTTCATCCTTTATTAATATGGTTTATCACATTGATGTGCATATGTTGAACCATCCTTAGTTACCATGGTATATGATGCGTTGTTGCATTCATTTTGCTAATATTTTGTTAAGGCTTTTTGCATCTATGTTCATCAGGGATATTGGTCTCTAATTTTCTTTTCTTACAGTATCTTGATTGTGGTATCAGGACAATGCTGGCCTCATAAAATAAATTTCAAAGTGTTCCCACACCTGTTTTTTTGGAGAGGAGTTTGAGAAATATTGGCAGTAATTCTTCAAATGTTTGGTAGAGTTCACCAGTGAAGCCATCTAGTCCTGTATTTCTCTTCTCTCGGGAGCTTTTTGATTACTGATTCTGTCTCATTAGTAATTGGTCTTTTAAGATTTTCTATTTCTTCATGATTTAGTCTTGGCAGGTTGTATGTTTCTAGGAATTTATATCCATTTGTTGTAGGTTATCCAGTTTGTCAGTATATAATTTTTCTTAGTGGTCTTTTTTGATCATTTATGTTTCTGTAGTATCTGTTCTAATGTTCCTTTTTCATTTCTGATTTTATTTATTTGAGTCCTATATTTCCTACTAAGAAGAGTTTGTCTATTTTATTTAAATTTTCAAAAAACCCGCTCTTACTTTCATTAATCTTCTCAATTGTCATTTTAGTCTCCACTTACTTTATTTTCACTCTGAGCTTTGTTGTTACCTTTCTTTTACTAATTTTGACTAGCTGTTCTTGTTGTAGTTCTGTGAGGTGTCATGTTAGGTTGTTTGAGTTATTTTTTCTTAACATAGATGTTTATTGCTATAAATCTCTTGCACAGTGGCTTTTGCTGCATCCCGTAAGTTTTATTTAGGATGTTGTATTTCCATTTTCATTTGATTACAGATATTCTGTGATTTGTCTTTTGGTTTCTGCTTTGACCCATTGGTTGTTTAGTGGCATATTATTTAATCTTCACATAATTGTGAATTTTCTTTTTTTCTTCTCATGACTGATTTCTTGTTTTAATCATTATGTTTAGAAAAGATGCTTGAAATGATTTCAGTCTTCTCAAATTTTATTGACCTGTTTTGTGGCCTAACATAGGATCTATCCTGAGGAATGATCTATGTGTGCTTGAGAAGAATATTTATTCTACTGATCTTGGATGAAATGTTGTATATATATTCATTAAGTATATCTGGTCTAACACGTTGTCTAAAGTCGGTTTTTAAAAAAGTGATTTTCTGTGTGGATTATCTGTCCATTGATGTAAGTGGGGTATAAACTTTTTCTAGTAATATTGTATTGTTTTCTGTTTCTCCCTGAAGGTCTATTAATATTTGACTTATATATTTAGGTATTCCTTTGTTAGGTGCATAACTACTTACAAATATTGTACTCTCTTGTTGGAATGCCCTTATTATCATCATATAATGACCCTTTTCTATCTCATTACCATCTTTGGCTTAATGTCTGTTTTGTCTAATATAAGTATAGCTACTCCGGCTTTCCTTTGGTTTCTATTTGCATGAAATATCTTTTTCCATCCCTTCATTTTTAGTCTTTGTGTGTCCTTAAAACTTAAGTGAGTTTCTTGTAGGCATCATGTAGTTGGGTCTTCTTTTTTTCATCAATTTATCCGCTCTGTGATTCAGGAATTTAGTCCACTTACATTTAAAATCGTTATTTATAGGTTTGGACTTATTCTTTCCATTATGTTGTTTTGTGGCTCTTTAAAATTCCTTAGTTTCTTTCTTTTTCCCTTTCTTCCTTTGTGATTTTCTGTAGTGGGCACTTAGATTTTTTTTTCCATCTTTTATATAAGTACTATAGATTTTTGCTGTGTAATTAGCATTTGATTTACATAAAACTTAGAAGTTTTGGTTTTTTAAAAAAACATTTACTGATATCATAAATATTAAACTCTGTGAATAAGTTATTCAGCTTTCAGCATGGGTTTTCAGTTTCTATCCTGTGTGAATAACCATTCTGGTTTCTGGAGATCTGCTGAGAGAAAAACAACGTGAAAGGTGGTATATAAATAATAAATACTTAAGAAAAGCATAGGTGAATAAGAGCTATACAGGAAATTAAAATACAGTGATAAGATAGCAAGTAACTTCATTGCTCATCTGAGCTAGGTTTTAAAGGAAATCTTCTCAATAAATAAATAAAATCTTTAAAAGAAAAAAAAAGGAAATCTTCTCTGAGGAGAAAGCCAGTTATGTGAAAATCAGAGGAAAGAGCATTCCAGTTAAAAAAAAAAAAAAAGAAGAAGAAGAAGAGTAGTAGCCAGGGGACCTGGATGGCTCAGTCACTTAAGTGTCCGACTTTTGATTTTGGCTCAGGTCATGATCTCAGGGTGATGAGATAAGCCCTGTGGTGGGCTGCTTGCTCAGTGGGGTGTCAGCCTGAGAGTTGTCTCCCTCTTCCTTTACCCCTCACCCACTTTCTGTCCCTCCCTCTTGCTCTCTCAAATAAGTAAATATATCTTAAAAAAAGTAGAGTGAAGACACATTATCATGTTTGAAAAACAGAAGGAACTCTAATGAGTCTGGAGTATGTGGAAATGAAGAGGGGAAAAAAGTGGTAGGAGGTAATGTATGAGATTGGCATGGGACATCAAAGCCTGTAGGGTTTATTAGTCAAAGGAAATAGTTTGGGTTTGATTCTAATAGCGTAAGTGAGCCATCAGAGCATTTGTAAGAAGGCGAGTGATATCTGATTTACTTTGATTATTTTTATTAGGTTTTATTTTGAAATAGTACAAGACTTGAGAAGTTGCAAAAATAGTACAGGGAGTTTTTGTGATAGTATCTTATATACCTGTTGTACATTGTAGAAACCAGGAAACTGGTTTTGGTGTAATAACATTAACTCAGGTAAAGAATTTATTCAGATTTCAACAGTTTTTACATGTGTAGTTCATATCGTCATCCCTTTTATGTATATAGTTCTGTGGAATTTTATTACCTTTTGTAGATTTGAGTAAACATCACCATCATCAGAATACACACTGTTCTGTCATTCAGAGAAACTCCTTCACATTATCCTGTAAAAGTCACATCCTTCACATTCTTCTTCCACTTCTAATCCCTGGAAATCATTGATTTGTTCTTCTCTGTTGTAATTTTGCACTTTAAGAATGTGTGTAAGTGAAATCATATAATATGTAATACTTCTATTGGCTTATTTTCATTTCACAAAACGACCTTGAGATCCATGTAAGTTGTTAGATGTAGCAGTAGTTCTTTTTCATTGCTGAGTAGAATTCTGTTGTGTGGATGTACTGGGGTTTATTTACCCATTTACCTTATTGATGGACATTTGGGTTATTTACAGGTTTTGGCAATTAAAAATTGCCAAAAGGCTATAAGGAGCTATAAGGAGCATTGATATAAAAGTTTTTACGTGGATATAAGTTTTCATTTTTCTAGGTTATATATACAGGGATGCAATTGGTGGGTCCTGTTAAGGGTGTGTTTAGCTCTTTTCCAGAGTGTTTCTATCATTTTTTAAAGATTTATTTATTTTTTGAGAGGGAGAGAGAGAGGGCAAGTGAGCAAGCACAAGCGGGGGCACAGAAGGAGAGGGGACAGAAACCTCAAGCAGGCTACATGCTGAGCACCCTAAATGGGGCTTGATCCCATGACCCCGAGATCACTACCTGAGCTGAAAGCAAGAGTCCAACAACACTCAACAGACTGTACCACCCAGGCACCCTACAGATGGTTTATATCATTTTACATTTCCACCATAACATGTGATTTATTGGGGTGCCAGGGTGGCTTAGTTGGCTACGTGTCTGCCTTCAGCTTAGGTCATGATCTCAGGCTCCGGGATCAAGCCCTGCATCACCCAGGAGTCTGTCTCTAGTAGTTTGGCTACGTGTCTGCCTTCAGCTTAGGTCATGATCTCAGGGCTCCGGGATCAAGCCCTGCATCACCCAGGAGTCTGTCCCTAGTAGTTTGGCTACGTGTCTGCCTTCAGCTTAGGTCATGATCTCAGGGTTCCGGGATCAAGCCCTCTCACCCAGGAGTCTGTCTCTCCCTCAGCCTAAGGCTCTCCCTGCTTGTGTGGACTCTCTCTCTCTCTCTCTCAAATAAATAAAATCTTGAAAAAAAAAACCACAAAAAAACAGTGTGTGATTTATCTAGTTGCTCAATATCCTTGCCAGTTTTTTGATATTGTCAGGAATTTTTAGGTATTCTGATTGGGGTGTAATAGTATCTCATTGTGATTTTAATTTGCATTTCCCTAATGGCTAATGATGGTGAACATTTTTTTTTATGTGCACATTTGCCAGCTATATTTCCTCTTTGGTGAAATATCTGTTCAGATTACTTGCTCAGTTAGGTTGTTTCCTTACTATTGAGTATATAGAATTCTTTGTGTATTTTAGATACAAGTGCTTTATCAGACGTGTGACTTGCAAATATTTTCTCCTGGTCATGAGATTGTCTTTTCATTCCATAACAGTCTTTTGTAGCGGAATTTATTATTTTTATTAATGAATTGTGCCTTTGGTGTTATATGTAAGAACTCAGAGTTGTTAAATAACTCTTCACCTAACCCTAGATCATGAAGATTTTCTGATATTTTCTTCTAAGGTTTTATAATTTTATGCTTGCTATTTAGCATCATAATCTTATTTAAGTTTAATTTTGTGTAAGATATGAGGTTTAGATAATCTCTCTTTCTCTCTCTCTCTTTTTTTTTTGGGGGGGGCCTATGAATGTCTAGGTGTTCCAATACCATTTATTGAAAAGGCTGTTCTTCCTTCCTTGAAGCAGTTGTGTATCTTTGTCAAAATCAGTTGGTTATATTTCTGTTGGCTGTATCTAGGCACTCTCTTCTGTTCCACTGCCTGTCTGTTGCTCCACCAGTACTGTATTGTCTGGGTTACTTTAGCTATATAGCCTGCATTCTGAATGGGGGTGCCTCCAGGGGGTCAAAAGTGTTGTCTTTGGGGTTGAAAAAGTCTTTAGACATTACAATGACTGTATTGCAAAGGGCCACAGTATATAAAAGACACACAGTGTAGTAGTGGCATAAAATTCCATGAGTGGGGAACAATTAGGAATGTCTGAAAAGGTTCCTTAAAGAAGTGTAATGAAAAATAAAAAGATGGAAAATACTGCTATATAGTAAAGTATAGATCAGTAAGTGTGAGTCCTAGAACTTTAAGTTTCCTTTTCAAAATTGTTTTGATGCCTTTGCTTTTCCATATAAATTTTAGGATTAGCTTTCCTGTATCCTCAAATAATCATGCTTGGATTTTATTAGGGATCATGCTTAGATTTTATTAGGAATTGTGTTTCATATTTTTCATATATCATTCTGCCTTTGTGTGGGTAGTAGGTAGTCAGGAGTGGAAGCAGGGAGATTAGTTAGGAAGTAACGCTGTCTTCAGGAGAGAGATGCTAATAGATTTGCATTGGGGATGGCGGTAGTGGACATGAGAATCAAACAGGGATATATTTTCAGTATAAGCAGACAAGACTATTTACTGATGAATTGATGGCAGGGTGGGGAGAATAAGAGAAGAATCCAGAAAAATTCCTAGATTTTTGCCTTGGGTAACTGACTAGATAGATGATAATATTTACTAAAATATAAACTGAGGAAAAATTACATTAGGAGATAATGTGAGGAGGGAAGAGAAGTTGAGACATGTCTGTGGAGACATTATTAGGGAGATGTTCACTGAACAGAGATTTGTGAGTCAGAAATTTTGGGAAGACAGAGTCTCGAGATACGGATTTGGGAAATGTTACCACAAGAGTAGTGTTGGATTTGAGAACATGTAAATAGTAGGAGGACATGTCAACACAGAACGGCATTAGATGTGAGAACATGTAAATAGTCAGGGCAAGGTGGAACCACACGACACTCTTAACATTCAGAGCTGGTAAATAAGTAATTGATAGCCTTAGTATTTAAGGAACAAGACAAACTTGTAAGAAAGCTGAACACAACAGCAAAATGGCCAAAGAAGATAAGTATTCCCCAAAAGTACTTTAGATGTTTAGTAATTACATATGAATGACCTCATTTTTCATCTATGGAATGACATCAAAGGAAATTAATTATTACTGTTAATTCCTTTTTTTTTTTTTTTTTACTAAATTGCCAAAGATTAAGTAATGACTGGGCATTGGCTGAGGTCCATCCAGAGTGATAGACATTTTCATATGCTTTTAAGTGGGAATATAAACTGATATAATCCTTTTGCCAGTCATTCTGACAATATTTAACAAAAGTCTTAATCTGTCCTTACCCATTAACCTTCCAGTTTAATGTATTTTCTCTTTCTGAAGTCCTGCGATTTTTCCTCTCTTTTGCTGTTTTTTGCTTTCACTGTCAGTGATGCATCAAAATACATTACAATGCGGGTAAATGGTTGAATGCCAAGTCTTTATTCATCTGAAACTGTGCCTAATGTCTTCTGAACTTTGTAGTAGTAGTTCTTTATATTTCTATGTTTACTATATGTTACTCTTCATTTCTTTTACTCTCAGATACCTTCCAGTTTTTTTCCTTATACATAACAAATTTATTCCACCTTTAATATTATATTGCCCATATTTAGCATAAAGAGCCTTAATTATAATAAATTATGTAATGTTCACTGTTATGGACTGAGTATTTATGTTCTCCAGAATCATGTTTTGAAATCCTAATCCCCAATGTGATGGTGTTAGGAGGGTGGAGCTCCCACAAATGGGATTAGTACCCTTAGAAAAGGGATCCCAAAGAACCTTCCCCCCCTCTTTTTACCATGTAAGGACACAGCAGGAAGAACAGCATATGTGAACCAATAAACTAGCTGGCTTTCACCAGACACTGAATCTTTCCACAGCTTGGTCTTGGATTTCCCCGCCTCGTGAACCGTGACAAATAAATATCGGTTGGTTAAACTGCCTGGTCTTTCATATTTTTGATACAGCAGCTTAAATGGATGAAAACATTTACTTTTTTTTTTTTTTAAGATTTTTATTTATTTATTTATTTGTCAGAGAGAGAGAGAGAGAGAGAGAGAGCGAGCGAGTGAGCACAAGCAGACAGAGTGGCAGGCAGAGGCAGAGGGAGAAGCAGGCTCCCTGCCGAGCAAGGAGCCCAATGTGGGACTCGATCCCAGGACGCTGGGATCACGACCTGAGCCGAAGGCAGCCGCTTAACCAACTGAGCCACCCAGGCGTCCCGACATTTACTTTTTTAATGAATTAAATAAGAAGTAGGATATGTTTTCCCCATTTTACCCAAATAAAAAGATAAGATGAAACTTCTCTTAGGACAAACATAATTAAGATCAGATTATGATGGGCTTTTTATCCCAGTAAGTTTTGTAACTCAGAAATCTGTTTTGGTAAGTAAACTGTTAATATGCCAGAAAAATGTATGCCAGTGTCATTCTGCCTATCCTTTATTCTCAAATGGTAAATTAAATAAAAGTAGCAATTTTTACCAAATGATTATCAACTTCAGCTGGGTACATTTAGTAAGGGTGTTTGTTTCCTGTTTTAAAGTTTCTCTACTTATCCATTAATTTCATGTCACTTTATCAGTGTTAAGTAAATTCATTTAGAGTAAAACTTTAAATTTGAAAGTGTAAAAGTTAAGTTTAGGATTTATTCCCCTCTTGGGATATATGCATGTTTAATCCAACATGTATCATAAACAGATAAAAAGCAAAAGTTTTTTTAAGAGAGCAAAATAAATAATTCTAAGAGGGGATTTAGATGGCATATTCATTTTGTGTTATTTATAAAAAGAGTTCTTTGTTTACTTTCTAAATAATAATGAGTTGTATTACTTAGGAAAAGCTACAAATCTGTCCTTTGGTGGGCATTTCCACTTTATACATAGCTAAATTCTCATCAAATTTGATTTACTGACTCATGGTCAGAACAGATGTTATCTTAATGTAAAAAAAGAGGAGAATTAAGTACATTGAGCTACAGAGCCACCTCCAAATTTTATTCTTTGTAGAAGTACAAGCAAAATTAAAGTCTTTTTTTTCTATCATTTGCAGGTAGTATGCCAGAGCTTAATACTTTATACTCTACACATTTATCTTTAACCTTATTTTAAATTTCAAAAATACAGTTAAATATATTAAGAATGAATATTGGAGTATTCAGGGAATAATTAGTGTTATAAATTTTTTTGTATGCAAGTTCACATGTTTATATTAGTGTGCTAAGTTTCTTAATCTTTTGTGAAAATCCCACATTTTTTATGTGGACTAGGGACCTGAAATTGCTTAAGATCAATAATTGTTCTTTTATTTAATCTCTGATGATTCAAATATGCTTTCAAGGTATTGACACTTAAGAATGCTAACCAGTTTGTTATTATGTACTTTTTACATAATTTTGTGGGAACAGGGAAGTTTCAGAGATTGAATAGCTCAACTAAGATGACTGGATGGGCAGGTTAAAGTGCTCTGGTAACTTAGCCACATATTCTGATGACATTAATATAATATTAATATTTCGAGTTTAATAGGGTTATAAGACAGTGAAGGCTCTCTTAAATATTCTAGTTTGGTTATTAATACAAATTTTTTTTACCTCATTTGTCCACAGATATTCATTATAAGATTTAGTATTTATTGATTCCTTCATTCAGTACCCTTTTATGGGTGCCTACTCTAAGCTATGTTCTCTTATAAATGTTAGAATACACACAGTGAATGAAACACAATAGTTTCTGTTCTCAAGAAGTTCTATTCTCAAGAAGTTTACAATTGTAGTGAAAGACAATGAACAAGATCAATATGTAAAATATCATGTTTCATGTTTGATAGTGATAAGAGCTAATGAGAAAAATGAAACATGGAGGAAGTGTAGGAAGTGAGTGAAGGAGAGTATTAAAGTTTTAAATAGGGCAGCACAAAAGGCCTCATTGAGAGGGTGTAAAGCAGAAAAGGCCTCCTTCATTTGTGTAAAGACCCGAACAAAGTGTTCAATTAAAACAATCTTAAAACCTCAGTGTATTTAAATAACATACTAGATTAGTGTTCAATTATAATATTCTTCTAATTATACAACAGTGATAAGAACATTGAACATCTCACAATGTCCTGGAACCATATCAACATTGATTTAATGTGTCCTGTTAGTATGGTTTATCATTTAGTTATGCATTGTATTTTGAAGGATAAATTTCTTATTTTATGGGATAACTCTACTAATGTTCTGACCTCCTACTACAACATATGTATAATTTGGTTGGTTTTATCCATGTGATAGAAAGGCAATCAGAAAGGCAAACACATGTATGTTCCAATGCACTAGAGTACATTTTAAGTCAAATGGTAGTTTGAATGCATGTACTGGATATCAGTTTATTCTGAGGTTTTAAAAAAATGCTGTTTGGATAGTACTGTTATTTGTGAACTTTCCTTAGATATTTCGGAAATGCTAGGAAATGGGGAAAGCAAAGTAGATTCTTTCAGTTTTTTTTTAATACTTATAATTCTTCCTCTAATATATATTTTTTTAGTTTATTGCTTAGCTAAACTTTCAAAAATCATTATTTGACAATAAGAAGACAAATATATTAACACTGATTTTTTTTATGTTAGTCACCATACAATACATCATTAGTTTTTGTTGTAGTGTACAGTGATTCATTATTTGTGTATAACACCCAGTGCTCATTACAGCACGTGCCCTCCTTCCTTTATACTCATCACCAGACTATCACATCCCTCCCTCTCCTCTGAAACCCTCAGATTGTTTCCTGAAGTCATAGTCTCTCATGGTTCGTCTCCCCCTCTAATTTGCCCCCCACCTTCATTTTTCCCCTTCCTTACCTTAATGTGCTCTTTGCCATTTCTTATGTTCCACATATGAGTGAAATCATATGATAATTGTCTGTCTTTGATTGACTTGTTTCACTTGGTATAATCCCCTCCAGTTCCATCCATTTCGATGCAAATGGTGAGTATTTACTCTTTTTGATGGCTGAGTAATATTCCATTGTATATATGAACCACATCATCTTTATCCATTCATCTGTAGAAGGGCATCTCGGCTCCTTCCACAGTTTGGCTCTTGTGGACATTGCTGCTATGAACATTCAGGTTCATGTGCCCCTTCTTTTCACTACATCTGTATCTTTGGCATTTTAAGATTTTAGTCCTCCTATTAAAATACTCTACAGAGGTGCCTGGGTGGCTCAGTGGGATAAGCCTCTGCCTTCGGCTCAGGTCATGATCTTAGGGTTCTGGGATCGAGCCCCGCGTCGGGCTCTCTGCTCGGCGGGGAGCCTGCTTCCCCCTCTCTCTCTGCCTGCCTCTCTGCCTACTTGTGATCTCTCTCTCTCTGTCAAATAAATAAATAAAATCTTTAAAAAAATACTTTATAATACACTTTAATATAATTCTTCATAATTTTTATTCTTCAAGTATAGGTCAAGAGAAGAGAGAATGGCTACTGCACTCCACTTATCTGCATGCCAAACATGCTTCTTTTCTAATACTTAATCTTCTATAATTCAATCTAATTGCTATGTGGGTGGTATGATCACCTAGAGAAGTGGAGGTAGGCTTCATGCTCTCCTGCTCTGAGTCATGGTGCCTACTGAATTCAGTTTGGTAATCCTTGCAATGGTATTTTGATAGTATGAAATATTCATACCCCAAGACTGCTAGACAGGGAAAATTATAAACCATCTTTCTTATACAGGGCCATGTTGTGAAAAGTTGATTTTACGTTTCAAATTTCTCATGGTAGTGTAGAAGCTGTTATTTCAAGGCCCTTGTGATACTACTACATATGTTTTATATCATCTGAGTCATATTCCATGGTAAGGCAATACCAGTTTAGAATTGTCTACAGAAATAACGGTGCACTGCAATATATTCCATTTCTGCTTCATAATAAAATATCTTAGTGCATGCTATCCCTTACTGCCACTGCTAAATTGTATTTTACTGTATGTTATTTATAGTGTTTTTACTTTAATTTTGATTAGTAATACTGTGAAATAAACATAAAGGTAAAATTAATATTTTCTCAGGGATTGAAGGAATACAGAAATGGTTACTTAATACCCATTAACCTATTTTAGGAAGACTTTCTGCCTAAAGTAACATTTTAATTGAGTTTAAGAGAGTAGTTTTGAATATTTAAGTTTTGTAGTACAGATTAAAGAAGTCATTGAATGGTAATTGAAGGGAAAAACAAAATAAGAGTAAAGACATGTAATAGTAGAGTAAATGAATAAGAATAGGTTTTAGTATAAACTGGAGGAGGATCCTGAAAGTTAGACTAATGTGGCAGATTATGAAGCTAGGGCTTGGTACAAGAGCATGGGGAAATAAATGACTGAATGAGGGACAGGATTGTTGTAGCTGCATTTCAGATTGATTATGAAGGGTAAGGTGGATCAAAAATAAGATGATTATTTAAATATTTTATATAAAACATTGGTTCCTTTATTTCAGTATACTTCTTTTTCTGTACAGTAAGTTATGTCCTAATAAAAATTAAAGAGCAAGTTGCATTTGGAAGATCAGGTCATCGTAACTCATTGACATTAGGCCACATAACTGAATAATGTCTTCCTTCAGTGAAATACATCAAATGAGATCAACAATTATGACTCATAAACATGCCTCGCAGGCATAAAACAGCAGGGAATTAGCATGTGAGGCTGATAAATATGCATGTAAATAAGCTCCCAAAGGAATAACATGGGTTTGATTGATAGGTTTAGAATTGGAACATATGTAAACCCCTTTATTCCTCATTCTGGTGTAGCTAAGTAAAGATGCGTTTTACTTGTTAAAAAGTTTCAATAACTTTGTAAATCTTAATGCCACATCTGTTTTTTTTTTGTTGTTGTTGTTGTTGGGTTTTTTTGTATGTCACTTGTAAGATTAATTGAATTGTCTACAGGCTGGATGGCCCTCACATACAATAAATGGTGAAACATGTGAACGAGAGGCTGTGCATCTGGGGCTAGAAATGGGGGTGATATCTTCGGGAAACCTCTGTTTTTACATTGTAAAATGATGGATGGCTTTTGAAGATAAAGATGTGACATAGCAGTTAACTTGGCCTCTCTTAATATACTCTTTCTGTACTTTGCTCCTAACAATGAATTTGTTTCTTCATTCATTTCATACTGCTTCTTTAATAGTCTTTCATTAAAATGTATCTTTTTTAATATCTGGTTTTTTTTTTTTCAGTTCTTGATACCTGTGCTTTTTCTAGCCCTTCCAAGTCAGTATTTCATAAGCTATTCTGGAACTGTATTAGAAGGCACATACTTAAAGAATAATCAGGTATCGAGGGTCTCATGCTTTGCGCCCATGTCTCTTAATCACTAGATGACTTTGGGAACTATTAATTCCTTTCTTCAGGCTCAAGTCATTTCAAGTAAATGGAAGGAGAAATGTGGCTTTTGGTTTCCTGGTGCAGAGTCATAAGCATTATTGCTGTGGAGGGTTCAGAGATTTGCTAACTAAAGACATTCTGGGACCATTTAGTGCCCATGTCTGTAAGGGAAGAGCTTTCCTGCTTCCCTCTAGTAATAAGGTAGTAAGAAGCAGTGTTAGCTTACTACCATGAAAGACCTTCTGGTTTCACAGGAATTATATTTTGGTTTGGTTGAGATGTGACTGCATCCATCATTCTGCAGACCAGGTTGTTGATAATGAACATTAGTCCTTCTGAGTTCTGCAGCTGCGTTCTAGGTGCTTGGGGTACATCACTGAACAAAACAAAGACCCCTACCCTCATGGAACTTGCGTGCTACACAGAGGGAGATAGTAAATAACAAACATAGTAGAGATTTAAGATAAATAGTCTTAGAAAATGACAATTGCTTTGGAAAAATGGAATGAACATTGTAGTTTAAGGGGATTGATAGTGCATGAGTCAGGAGGTTGCAGAATTATTTATCAGGGTACATCTAATGGGGAAAATTTCTTTTTGAGCTAATACTTAAAGAAGATGATCCTTCCTCTGAATATTGGAGGCAAAGCCATTTCAGGCTGAGGAAATAGCAAGAACAGAGGTCCTAGGGGAGAAGGTGCCAAGGTGTTCTGTAAATCAAGTGAAGATAGAGGGATGTAAGCTAAAGTAACAGTCTTCTTCATTCTAACCCTCAGTGGGTATTAGACTCCTCAAGTGTGCCTAAATGACTATACTTAATCCTGTTTGACTGAATTTCCATCTATAGTGGCCTTTCTTCTGGGTGCCTCCAGACTTTTGGTCATTCTTCCCTGAAGGCCTTTTATATTTTGGCACACCGTGTATTTTATGCTTTTTATTCAAAATGTGTACTTCCCTTCTAGCATTATTTTTTCTTGACTTCGTTTCTGTCGTCACCTTACTGCAGTGAAATTGAGTTAGAGACAAGAGATTCTCTTTAGTAGAGAAGAGCTATTGGAGAAAGTAGATTGATTTAGGGGATACACAGTTCAGAATCTGAAAGTAAGGAAAACCAGGCAAATCCATTGTCAAAATATAAGGGATTTAGGTCCAAGGTCCACAAAGTACAAGTTACGGTAATCGGGAATGGTGCTCAATTCCCCCTTGCTTACCCCCAAGCATTTGGAAATAGCTAAGGGCAGGTTGCGTGTGTGTGTGTGTGTGTGTGTGTGTGTGTGTGTGTGTGTAAGGGCTGTTATGGTAACTAAGAAACTCCACTGGCATTAGGGGGCTAAGTGCTTTTTACTGCACTAAATAGTTCCCCATAATGAAGAACTATCTTGCTCCAAATGCCCACAACTATACCACTGAGAAACACTGCTGCAAAAATACTGAATGCCAGTCTAGCAAGCAAGTCAGTGAGTCCTAGAGAACTGAGGAAGGCAGTTTTCTGGAAGAGTAAAGACTATGTCATGGGTCAATAAGGGCAGCAAAGGGAATTTCCTCCCTGAATGAGCTGGAAACTCTGTGATGAGTTTGTGCTGTGTGCCATTGTGGGGAAGCAAAGACTTCTAGATAAAGTATGTATTTGTATACACACATTTAAGTAAAGGCAGAGCTCTGCGTAAGACCCTGTTAGCCTCATGCTTAAATATGACCACATGGTTACACAATCACAGTTTCATGTTTTAGTGATCTGGTGTTAGTCAGTGAAACCATCTTTGGGAATACATGTTTAAATATGTGAATCCTGGGATAGGAATTCTGATCATTTAAAACTGGTCATTTTGTTCTTAAGGTTGCTAAATTGTCTTAAAGATTTTATAGCAAATATTCCTATAGAGATTCTCTTGAAAATTAGAATTTCAATTTCCGTGAAAACTCAGAAGTGAATATTGGCCATAGATGCTTTTTCTACGTTAGCTTAGGAATAAAACAGTCTTACATATGAAAATGTCTGATCACCTAGAGCCAAAATTATGTAGAAAAGGGAGAAATACTATTTTGAAAAACTTTCAAAAAGAGAATTTGGGTAAGTAGCAGGTCTCTGACTGTTTTGCGCACTTCTGGATTCCCACCACCACGACACAAACACTGAATGATTGCTTGTAATGAAATTCTCTAGAGATGGAACTTTAGGTTCCTGACCAGGATAGAAGGCTTAACACTGTGAGTGCATATTCCTTATCCTTTAATGAAAGTACTTCTTCGTATTAACTTCAAAAGAAATAAATCAAACTGGCCCTTATGTAATAATCATTGATCTTAGGTAGAGATTATTGGTAGGTAGATTTTTTAAAGAAAATGTATAAATATTCACAAAACTTTGCTAATTATTAGTCATTCTGTAATCTTGAGTAATTGTCATTTTTTGTATCTGTACCATGTTGGCCGGCTGTATCCCAGAGGAGAAGGCAATGCAGAGAGCACTCAAGGTGTTTGTAATGAAACCTACATTGAACCCTGACCTTGTACCTGCTCCTTCATGGTCAGGACAGGAGGAGGTGAGGATTGGCTCAGAAGGACTAACAGAAGCTGGAACCTAGCTAGGTGGACTTTGGAATCAGCATCATACTTGATAAAATCAGAAAGGCACTGAACAACTGGATGAAGGATCAGGACCAGAATAACAACAATAAAACATACTACTAAAAAAATGCTACATTGTGTGCATTTTATCTATAGCAAAGCAAAGTATTTATAGTCATGTTATTAAGATTTTGAAGGAGAAAGATCTGGATAGGTTTTTAAAAAGCAAGTGTGGATAAATGGCAGTCGAGCATGCCATACCCATTTTTAATATTTAAGTATGCGTAACAGCATGTCTTCTTTTTGATATCTTTTTATTTTAAAAAATATTAAATATTAAATATTTATTGGGGCTTTCAGAAATTCGCTTCGAAAATTCTGTCTTCCTCATCTTGTTTACATTATAAGCTTTTAAATTTCTTTGTGATAAAATTTCCAATCATTCAAATTGTTTTTCAATAACTATTTTTGTTGAAGATGGACTACTTTAGTTCCTTTGATGAAACTAAACAAAACCAAGGCAATAATTCCTAAAAAATTGTAATTCTGAGGAAAGGACCTAAGTCCGTGAAATGGAGGGTCCTTTATTCCTATAGGAATCTCTTGTCGAATTTCATCCAAAGAAAAAAAAATATCCTTAAAGGAAATGATTGCTAGCCCATGTATTAGGTCCCAGTCTTCCAATCTAAATTATACCATGAGTCAATAAACTATCTAAAATCTTCATCACTGTTTTCTGAAGCTAGGAAAAAGAGAAGGTAAGCAGGTAGAGGAGAGAATTGGAAATGGGGTAATTTAAAAAATGTTTGCCTGCACTTTGCCTAGATGAGTTTTCTCATACTTTGGCTGTTCTGACTACCTGAACAGCAGCTATAGAATTATCAGGAACCTGTTGTGCAGATACTTTTTTATATTTGGTTTATTCATCTCTTTGCCCAACTAGATTACTTCTTTTTTGAAAATAGAGGTTCTTTGTTTCATCTCTGACTTCCCCTAGGCATGTAGGAGAAGCTCACAAAGTTTCTATCAAATGAAGTGACTCATATGTTTTAGCTAGCAAACATGCTTATAACAGGGCAGTACCATTTCATCATGATATGAGAATACTGACTTGTAGTCTCAGTGGGACCTGTTCTTCCATTGATATGAACTATAGGGATTATTATAGGCAGAGCCAAAATACTTCTCAAGAAGCCATCCATGTGAGAAATACTGTGTTGATACCTCAGTTTTGTGCTATAATAGATAACAAGGCCCTGGAAAATATGAAAAGAAAATGCAGTCAGTTGTCTTAAACAATAGAGAGGCAGCTCAGGTCTGTACAACATCTGAGTTTAAGTAACAACATCTCTTAATGGATCAACCAGAAGGAATTGGCTAAAAATATGTTCCTTCAGGAATTGCCTTACTTAAATGACTATGGTATTTGCCATGTGCACATTTTTTTTAAAGATTTTATTTATTTTTTGAGAGAGAGAGAGAGACCACACGTAAGCAGAGAGGCAGGCAGAGAGAGATGGGGGGAAGCAGGCTCCCTGCTGAGCAGAGAGCCCAACGTGGGACTCAATCCCAGGACCCTGAGATCATGACCTGAGCCGAAGGCAGAGGCTTAAACCACTGAGCCACTCAGGCGCCCTGCCATGTATACATTTGAACATGGCCCCCAAAAGCAAAGATTTGAATTGGGGTATATTTGATATGGAATATTTACTCTCAATAGCTGCACAGTAGGATCCATTTTTCCTGAAATATTTCTCAATTTATGATATTGTAACCACATGATCTGTTTGGAGGACAAGTTATATGTTCCTCTTTGCTACAGCAGGAAGGTTAGTTGCTGGTTTATCCATGTTTATAAAGTATGTAATAAATTGGAAATAAATTTGTGTATGTGGGGTGGAAAATGGAGTGAGTCCGTTTCTTTTTCTGAGGATAAAGTATAATGTAAAAGTGAACAATCAAGTTTTATTTCTCAGCTGGTTGCTTTCTGCAGCTAGGAGAATGATTCCTTTCAAATCTTTTCTTCCATCACAGAAAACTCCCTGTTTGACATTAAGGAATGAAAATAATTTGGTAATGGCTACCGAGGCCTTTTCTTTATCTCATGAAACATTCTCACCTTCAGATGGTAAGGTTGGTCAAGATATTTTTAACTTTGCTGGCTTAGACCAGGAATGGACATTTTTTTTCCTTTAGTAAATATTTTAGGCACTGAGAGCCATATGGTCTAGAACAACTATTCAGCTCAGTCTTTATAACATGAAAGTAGCCATAGAAAACATGTAAATGAGTGAGCTAGATGGCTGTGTTCCAGTCAAACTTCGTGATGGGTAAAATTTGAATGTCCTATAATTTTCATTATATGTGTCACAAAATATCTTTATGATTTTTTAAAAAATCTTAGAATACAGAACCCATTATTTTTTATTTTTAATTATTATTTTTAAAGTTCTTATTTAATTTCCAGTTAATATACAGTGTAATATTAGTTTCAAATGTAGAATTCAGTGATTCAACACTTATGCGCAAAACTGGGTCTAATCACAAAAAACTAAACTCCTTAATCCCCATCACCTATTTAACCTTCATCCACCTCCCATACCAACCTCTGGTAACCATCAGTTTATTTCGATAGTTAAGAGTCTGTTTCTTGGTTTCTCTCTCTCTCTCTCTCTCTCTCTCTTTTTTCCTCTATGCTTGTTTATTTTGTTTCTTAAATTCCACATATGAGTGAAATCATATGGTATTTATCTTTCTCCAACTCACTTAATTTCACTTAGCATAATTCTCTGTAGCTCCATCCATGTCATTGCAGATGGCAAGATTTCGTTCTTTTTTATGGCTGAGTAATATTCCATTGTATGTATATACCAAATCTTCTTTATCCATCCATCAATTGATGGGCATTTGTGATGTTTTCATAATTTGACTATAGTAGATAATGTGGCTATAAGCAGGGTGCATGTATCCCTTTGGATTAGCATTTTTGTATTCTTTGAGTAAATACCTAGTAGTGCAGTTATTGGATTGCAGTGTAGTTATTTTTTAAAGATTTTATTTATTTATTTGACATCCAAGAATCACAAGTAGGAGGAGAGACAGGCAGAGAGAGAGAGGAGGAAGCAGGCTCTCCTCTGAGCAGAGAGCCCGATGTAGGGCTTGATCCCAGGACCCTGGGATCATGATCTGAGCCGAAGACAGAGGCTTTAACCCACTGAGCCACCCAGGCTCCCCGTAGGGTAGTTATTTTTAACTTTTTGAGGAACCTCCGTACTATTTTCCAGAGTGGCTGCACCAGCTTGCATTGCCTAGAAACCTTTCTTAGCTCATAGGCCATACAAAAACAGCAATAATTTCTGGACCCCTGATCTGGAGTTGTTTAGGAAGAATCCTTGGTTTTGCTTGCTTGAAAGTTTCTTTGCATTATAATTTTTGATGATATCCATTGGCATCTTAGTAGAAACCAAACTACTTAATCTAAGTAGCTTAAGTTTTATAAAGTAGGTTGTTTGTACTATGTGGTAGTGTGAGTTTGGGAGCACCTGGTTGTCTCAGATCATGATCTCAGGATCCTGGAATCTAGCCCCACACTGGGTTTTGCGCTCATGGGGCAGTCTGCTTCTCTTTTTCCCTCTTCCCCTCCTCCTGATCATGTGTGCGGCATCTCTCTCTCTTTCTCTCTCTCTAATAAAACAACATCTTAAAAAAAAAATGAGTTCATTCCATTTGGTGCTGTGAAGACCAAAGTGAAGGAGAGACTACCTAGGTCAAAGGAATTTATAATCTATTGAAAAAAATAAAGATCTCATTTAAAATGTACCTTGTACACATCTAGGGTTTTACTTGGCCAGGAGCATTTAAAATATAGTGAGTGGTAAAGCCAAAGATAACCAGAAAGGGA